>JABCPV010000243.1:0-62709 GCA_016584345.1 Suillus ampliporus
GAGTAAAGTGTCTAATCTAAAACAAGTTAGAGCATGCTACACAATATGACTAAACACTGACATTCTTCATGACACTGGCACAATCAAGGAGATACATATGGTTTCTCTGATCATGCCCCTGTGTAACTACCAGGGATGTGATGGAATGCAATGAGCACAGCCTTTAAAACAAGCATTAAAGTTGTGTCTTCTTTGGCTATCCAGTGTGTGGTGATTGCAATGAATGGACGAGAGCTTCAAATCTGACCAGATGTCAGATGTGAATAATTTTTACCCTGTGCCCTCTGGAAGACATTAAATACTTTGCAGGAATGGGTGTACACTTACTGCAAGGTTGCCCTTCAAAAGTAGAAAGTATTCTTTCCAGGTGTCAATAATCAATTCATGGAATTTGGTCTGGTGAGGAATGTCAAACTCCTTCACATCTTGCCAGAGAAGATGTATGAGATGCCAAAACTCTGGGCATTTAATGACACTTATTGACTAAAGACGACCAATTAATAATAGCACATAGAAAATGAACAATTACTCACTTGATCATTGGCTATGATGAAGTTGATGATATGGTGGTGTATCTTGTCAATGGAGAATCCCAGTATATCATCAATAGATGTGCTGGTTCTCAGCAGCAAACTGTTTGGTCCTAGATTGAGAGGAGTTCCAACTGTGTCAATTGTACACGTTGGATCTGAAATCTTTTGCATAGTTCAACAAGGGTCCACCCCTTGTCGATCAGGGTTTTTAGGCCAGCCTTTGGGGGCCAATTATGGTGCAGCATTTCTGCTATGTAAAGAGCAGTATGGTGGTAAAATAAATGGGTACAAGGGCCAGTAGAGCTCATATTTAAACTGTACTTGGTAATGATATGTGAGTTATTTGTCTCATGTAATGCCCTGGTGAAGGATGTGATAAAGAAAAGCAAGACTTAGTGGCATGATACTCACATATAGGGTTTGCAGACTTTGTGCTTAGTGACGGGATTCTGCTCAAAGAAAAAATGGAAATTGTCAGCACTCATAGTATTTTTTTCTTTGAACATCTGTGGCCAGCAGATCAGATCAGGTGGTGCTAGTGACAGTTCCAAGTATAAATGCAGTAACACTGTCATCTTCCTCATCCTTGGCATAAGGGATGTTCAGGTCAAATGATTTGGCTTCAGCCTCAGGATGACTTGGGCCAGCGACAGCATTGTTAGCTGTATTATCTCTGAATCTCTTAGGAAGCTGTTGTTTGCGGGGGGGATTTTGGAGGTTAGTAACCATAGCTGCAGGAAGGATAATGGCAGTGGGGAGAGGTGCAGGTGTAGCAGTGGGAGGAGGTGCAGGTGCAGTGGTGCAGGTGCAGCAGTGGGAGGAGCTTTGGTATTATTCCCTTGTCTGCAATTGTGCAGCATGTTAGTAATAGTAGTGCTAAAGACCCAATGAGAATCACCTGTCTATATATATCTTTGTCCCAGGAAGTTCCAAGACAGTGTCACCTAATGGCAAAGCCTAAACGGCGACATGTGATAGAGTGTTGTTACTGTGGCAAAGATTGCACTATACATGATAGTATTGATGGTGATACAACACAGGTAGGAAAACTGAACTCATAAAATCCCACAAGACTTTCGCCACTTCCAGGGCCTCAGCTGATGAGAAATGCAATCATATGACGGCCGCTGGATGGTTTCCAAACTTAAAGACTAGGGGATTGTAAAACAATGCTGATTGTTCAAGAGAAGTGTGCCTGCAGAAAGTTAAGGGTCATTAGTGATCTCCAAGCCTTCCTTGATCATGGAATTGAATGCCAGTCTGCATCCATGGTTAGATCAGTATTCACCTATATCACAATCAGTTGGATGGATAAAGCTGTACTTCCCATGTCTTCATCCTCAGAGTCATCTAGCTGATCAACTGGGTCCTGATCACAAGGTGATAAAGTCATTCAGTGAAACAAGAGTGGCACTTGCAAAAGGTCCCCTTATGTGGCAAGGGGTAGCCTTGGGCATCATTAAAATGCTGAGGTGCTGAAGCCTGAAGGCCATCAGGGATGGTCAGGCTGAATAAAAGGTGAGCAGTGAGACAACTCAGTAGATGAGTGACGAGTCCAAATGTCATGGTGGTACAAATTACAATACATGCCACAGCCATTGTTAAAGATAATAGTAGCATATGGGAAACTAATATAATGAGGGATATTAATAAAAACACATGGATGTATACAGATATAGATATATGATGTACAGCCAATAATTGCACATACATTTATGTACAGATAGTGTAAGAATCGACACTGTCATCTATGTACATAAACTCACACTGGACAAAGGAAAATGCAACTAGTTACTTCTTCTGACAGGGAGTGGAAGCAGTTGGAGGCAGTGGACAGCCATTACATGTGCATAAGCTTAGGAAGGGTTGAGTTCAAAGAGTATGGGAAGATGAAACAGACAACTCACACATGATGTGTCGATCTATGAAGAAGCATTGCTTTCACCTGACATGGAGGCACTGCCTTAGCTGCCAAGTCATCAATCAGGAATGGATGGGGATATTTGATGGGATCATTGGGCTGGCAGAAATCCCACAAGTACATAGAGGGTGTAGGCAATGTAGCACAAAGATCATGGAGTAATAAACAGATATGTTCATAGTCAGGATCCTCTAAGAATGCAAGGGAGCATGAGTAAATGAGAACAGTTGTGATTTGAGCAGGAACCCCATGACATAAGACTTCAATGGATGTGTTTACTTTGTGCTCAAGTATGGCCGAGCTAGAGAGCTTCTCATGGTCATCAGTTAACCAAGGAAGGCAGCCACACAAAAAATAGATCAACATATACATAAGCAACTCAAGATCGTCATGATGGCCTGTCTCAACTCCCAAGTGGTTGTTGATTGAAGTGAATGCAGGAGTGCCAGTGAGATGTCAATGATGGTGGAATGATATTTGGGCTCTGGTTGCAGGGTTCCAGTACTCCTTTGCAATACCAAAATCAATGAAATAAAGGGAGTGTGCTTCAAATTGCCAAAGCTCATCAAGACATTCTGCAGTTTGATATCACCATGAACATAATTGTATGAGTGGATGTACTTGAGACATGAGAGCTGAAAAAGATGGGTTAAGCATCTGCAATGAGTTAACAACCCACCACAAACTGACTTACCAGCTGGTCTCCTAGATTCATGATGGTGCAAAGGCTGAATCTTTGATTGTGCATCAGGAAGAGATCCTGTAGTGATGGCCCAAGGAGGTCGAGAACCATAGCGTGATATGTCAACTCTCAACCGAACCAATGGGTGTGGGGGATCCCAACTCCACCTTCAAGTTGTTTCAAGATCATATATTCATGCTCTACAGAAGATGAGTTGTCAGTGATGGGTTTGAGTTTGACTGCAACTACATTATCCTTCATGATGTTCCGTGCATGGTATACAACAGCTAAAGTGGGTTCATATGTCGAATTTGAATCAACATGTAGTTAGTGAATAATACATAGTACATACCATATGAACCAGATCCCAAAACATCCCCCAGCCTAAATCTACTATCAAGTCAAATGGGGAGCTTATTTATTGTATAGACAGTAAAAAACTAATACAAGAAAATAAGAAAAAGGTGTTTGAAGGTCAGCTCAAGCTACTGTTCATATATGATGGGCTTGAGCTGGTTTGAGCTGAACTGAACTAGACACAAGTGACTCAGCTCACTGAGATAGCTAAACTATGGGCACAGCTGGAGAAAGTTGAGTTGGGAATGGCTGTAGCTGAGCTCTGACATGACTACTCTGAAAGTAGACTCTGAAATGATGGTCTGAATCCATACTCTGAAATGATACTTTGAAACTGTACTCTGAAAACACGCTGAATTTGCACTGGAATTACACTCTGACATTTACACCAAAGTAATGGAGCAAAGCACTGAATTCCATTAGTTAATGAACTCACAGTGAACTTGTATTAACTGCAACTAGCATAGTAATGGAGATGCTAGCAAGGTTCAAGGGCATGAGCACAGCCTAGCAAAGAGGCCAGGATAAGGAGACCACAGGAGGATCAGAAAATGTCACACATCAGAGTGGGAACAGTTGGGCTGCAGGCTGCCAGTGGTAGCAAGAAAGATGGAGGTGACACTGCAGGCATGGACTCTGCATGAACCTGTGTATCAAATTTAACCAGTGGAAGAAGTTGCAATGATTGGTATACTGAGTATTTGACACCACAAACCCTGTTGATGCTGAGATGAAGCCTGATCATGGTGTTGAAAAGTAAGTTTGATGGACCAACCATGCACTACACCTTGACTCACCAGATGGGTACTTCACCAACATATATAATCAGCTTTGATCACCTGCCTCCTGCTCACCTAGTACAAAATGAATACTCACTCAAAGTAAGAACATTGAACAGACCTTTGCTTGACCTTTCCCTTGCTGATGGGCTGTTGACTGCAACACCATTGGCATATAGTCCAACTCAGTCACTCAATTCAGCAACAAGTCAGCTGGTCATGTATGGAATGAGAACAAAGTAAGTGTATTATTCATGGGAGAGTGGAGCGAAAGTGTCGGTGGAAATTCCCTTGCATGGGTCAAATAGCTTGTTGACGGTTGCACAAAGGACTGCACTGCCTTTTTGACTGTAGCTACAGATCATTAGTGAAATGATGTAAGAGTGTGTCAGGGACTCACTATCCAGGACAAGCCTTGTTGAAAACCATCTGACATTAAAAGTGCAAACCAGCCATGTGTTTGCAAACTTGAGCAAAATCAGGTGTTTTTTCTGTGCCCATACAGAGTCAGTCTAGTAAGTTATGCCAAGTCTTGTATGTGACTCACCTTCACTCCAACAATTGCAATCTTGTTATTGTCCTGTCCATGACATGTCTTTTCAAGGTCCAGATACAGTCTACATAAATGTCTTGTGGAAGCCTTTAAGTTAGCACATCAGCCAGGCTCATTTGAACATGTTTTTGTGTGCATATAGTCACCATTTGGGCATTGTACTGTTGCTCATTGGTGCCTATGCCCATCACATGCTGCACTAAGTATCCATTACACTTACTGGCAGCTCCAGGCAGCTTTGGGATCAATTGTTTTAGCTTGGGCAGCAAATCCATCCTGCAATGAGACTTCTTTTGCTTTCCTACAAACATGTGTTGTAAGGTACAGTGGCTCAAAAAAGTGTCCCAATGTTTGCACATTTTCAAGTAATTAGACAATAGCAAGTTAGGACCTACCTGGTCAATAATACTATAGGGACATGTCTGGAAGTGCTGCATTGGGGCCTAAATCTGAGATATGTAGCGTGAGAAATGGAGCCAATATGGGTATGATATGGTAATTCTAATCTTATGATTCATTGGGACACTTTTTTGACTTTGTGTTGAAATTACAAAATCAGACCATTCATGCCTAATATTATTAAATAAAACAGTGTTGCAACAATAATATGGTTTGATTTAAATATCATTTGAATATATAAACCCAAATAAGATCATGAAATTCAATATAATCATCATGAAGCCTATCTCCTCTGCTCAAAAGAATAATATACCTATTCTTTGTATTTCTGGTTTATCTATTGGGGACATTGCTTCTAAAACTGGTCTTGGCAAGTCTACTATTGCCAGAGTCATTAAAAAGGACATACCAGATAAGGAAAATACTAAAACAGGATGTCCTTCCAAGCTTATTCTACAAAACAAAGAACTATTGATTCATCAAATTCTATCTGGCAAGGCTTCAAATGCTATCCAAGCCACCAAGTTCATCAATTCCATCATCTCCACTCCCATCTCCACTCAAACAGTCAGAAGCACCCTCAAGGCAGCCAATCTTAAGGCTGTAACCAAGACAAAAAGCCTATTTTCTTAGCAGCTCATAGGAAGAGAAGACTGGTCTTTGATTTAAAGCACCAATATTAAACTGTGGAAGACTGGAAGAAGGTTATCTGGTCAGATGAAACAAAAATCAATCAAATGGAGTCAGATGAACAACAATATGTGTGAAAAAAGGCAGGGGAGTCATTAGAAGAAAGAGAAGTCAAAGATACACTAAAGTTTGGAGGAGGAAGTATAATGATGTGGGGCTGTATAGGGTGGAATGGAGTGGGGATTCTTTGTGAGGTAGAGGGAAGGATGAATGCAGAGCAGTATATCTCCATTCTAGAGAAGTGTCTGCTCAAAAGCATACAGGAGTTAGGAATCAATGAAGAAGACATTATCTTTCAACAATATAATGACCCCAAGCATACCTCAAAGCTGGCTACAAAATGATTTGAAGACCATGATATCAATGTTCTATCATGGCCAGCACAGTCTCCAGACCTTAATCCCATTGAACATCTTTGGGAATTACTCAAAAGACTACTTGCTGCCTATCAAGATCTTCAAAAGGGGCCATTTGAATCATGGAAGAGAGTTGCAGCAGAGTTAAAAAAGAGGAGTGTCAGAAATTGATAGAAAGTATGCATAGAAGGGTAGCATCAGCTATTAAAGCTAATAGGGACAACACAAAGTATTAGAATAATAGAATAGTGTTGGTGGAATACAAAGTCAAAAAAGTGTCCCAATGAATCATAAGATTAGAATTACCATATCATACCCATATTGGCTCCATTTCTCACGCTACATATCTCAGATTCAGGCCCCAATGCAGCGCCTCCAGACATGTCCCTATAGTATTTTTGACCAGGTAGGTCCTGACTTGCTATTGTCTAATTACTTGAAAATGCACAAACATTGGAACACCTTTTTGAGCCACAGTAGCACACAAAATAGAGTTATCTCACGTTACAATGAGTTGATCTCCTGCTGTATTACTGTCATTGCTTTTCCTCACATTTTTGGTCACTGCAGAGTCTCAATGGTCTTGTTGTGGCACCAACACACATGCCATATGCTGAATTTTGATTCAGTAAATTTTCTGCTGAAAGGGTGGTGCTGAATCAAGGACAATCAGCTGAAGTTCAGATTTAGCACTCCAATGAAATTAACTGCATGCAAATTCAGTAGAAGTTACTCTGAAACATTCAGTATCAGTGCATTTTCCAGTGATTTTGATTGGAACTACTACTCACAGTGTGGTAGTATACACCAGGCTGGTCATGAGCCTATGCTGCAATGAGCCTCAGTGACTCACTGCATCAGCAAATGTGCACCCCACTGGAATAGTGCTGGATACTCCTGGATACAGCTAGGCCTCTTGGTAGAACACCACAGCACCGCCCAGTGGATCACACAGACCCTACCAGCCCCTATGCCGATGAACCAGAGGATACTTAAAAATTTCACCAGTATTGCGAGACTCAGAGTTGCAAGTCAGATATTTAGTACACACAATTACTAGACTAGTTTCCATATGCCATGTGCTGCCAGTTGTATTTCCAAAAGCTGTGCCTTTCTCGCCTCCTCACACCTTTTGACTTCAGCATCTCAATGATCAGCAATGAGTCTATGCAAATAATTCTGAGAGACTGTCACAGGTGGCAGAGTTTGACAGTAAGGTGGGACAGGTGTTTGAGGGACCTCCGGCTCCACAGGCAAGGGAGAGCTTTGATTGACGTTGTAGCCAAACTCAGACAATGCAATCCTCCGTATCAATGGTTTTCTATGACACAATGAGTATCGAGTGACCTATTGAAGATCACTGAAAAAGGTTGACTTGGAGTACACTTTTGACTGGTGAAAAGCCCCGTACTGGCTTTTCACCATCCTCCAGGGATGGTGAGCACAGGCTAAAAATCAGATCAGCATCGAGCAAGTTGACTGCTGTATGTATGAACCGGTGCTTGCCCAAATTCTCTTTGTCAGAGTCCTAAGAGTTCATCAGTTACATTCTGTAGCAGTAGCTTGTTAAAATCATGCACCATAAATATAATATAAATATCAGTAGACACTTGAATGATAAGATAGAAGATGAAGAGACAGAATTGAGCCGATGAAAAACATCGCATGAAGACTCGACCGTGAGAATCGAACAACACTTAGGTAAAGTTGCATCGTCCTCCTCCTCATTCAAAAAAAGAATGTGTTTACTAATTCAAAATACAATCTCAAATGTATGGTGATCTGTGTATCTATTTACATAGTAAGAATTGAAAATGTCCAGTGAAAAAGAAAAGTGAAAATCATCAGGCAGAGGGCCATTGCCAAACACAGGAATCAAGTGAGCACTCCAGAAAATCACATCTAGATGCTCGACCGTTTGCACTCGATTCTTCTGCCTGTCTAACAATGACTTGACTTTCCACATTCCTGTGTTTGGGTCTGGCCCACAACCGACTCTGGAAAAATGCTCGATGAGTGCACACGGGCATATCTGTCCCTCATGAGAAAAGGAGAAAAACAGCTTCACTTGGCCAACTATCATTCCTCGCATGCCAGGCTTATCATCATCCTCTATGATCAGCACACAGTCACATTGAGGGTCCTTCCGCTGCCATAAAGGAGTCGACCTGATGATCTCACGATGGACACTGTGGGTACCTGAGAGATCACTCAGTGTGTAGAATATAGTGGAGGTGGAATGGAATACTGAGATGGGTGAAATGATTTCGGGGAGGGGTATACTGTTGTCGAGGGCCATCTGGTTGTGGAGAAATTGCCTTGTCAGAGCCGGCAGTGATGGCTCAGAAATGTATGCTGCCAGGTCCTGAAGCACGCGAGGATAACCCCATTCTGCATCAAGCATCAGCATTGGTCCACAGATCACAATATGATCACTTACGTTGCCATTGTGCCATCTCTACTCTAGCTTCAGTTAGAATGTCCTCATCAATGGCTTCTTCATCAACAGTGTTGTGCAAGCTGTCATGACCACGAGAGGGAATCAAAACAGTTGTTGGCAACATCCCTCGAGCTACAAAGTCTACTTGGGCCAAACCCAATTTATCCAGACATTGGTTAGTAAGGAGCATTTGCCCCAGGGCATTGAAGTGGTTAGAATGTCTCCATGGCTGCTTGACAGCAGTGATGTGCCGTGATTCGGTGATGGATGAACAAAGGCCATTCAGCGCACCATACTCCTGGATGAGTCATGAATAATGGATGAGTGCATGTTGCTGAGGAAGCGAAGAACCAGTTGGGCGGACACCAGATTCATGAAAGATTTCACGCACAGCATGGAACCAAGCCAGAGCTTCTTCAATCTGCATAAGTGTGTCTTCTCTGATCTCGTGACGTTGGACAAGGTAGCAGAAGTCCAAGAAAGTGGCAACACATTGGATGAGTTGGGGTGGGACATATTCAGCAATTGCTGGCAAAAAAACCTGGTGGATAGGTGTTAATCACAAATTCCAAACACTAGAAGAAACTCACCTTCATTAAAGCTTTTGAATCATCTCTGGTCCATTGTTTGAAGCATCTTCCTTGAGGGAAACGACAAAGTCCCATAAATGCCGGTACCGCTGCAATACTAAGGTTAAGTCAATATTTGGCTGCAGACACAAGTTAAGTTGAGAGTACTCACCAATGGTCAATGTCATCCATGATCACATCTTTGCGAGCCTCACCTTCGGTTTCTGCAAGGTATTTCTCAGTCCATGCCACAAGATGGTCCTTAAATGTTCCTTTGATGACTTGATGTAAGAGATCAGGCGTGAGCATCACATAAATGTCGGTGCGCGGAAAATCATAGGTAAATGGCTGGATCATTGAAAACACAATGAGAGGCACAGCTACAAGTTCACAACTTAGTGAGACGTACCATGATATCACTATCAATTCCATACTGATCCCAAAGGAGGTCGGAGGATAGTGTATCAACCAATGTGTGCATGAACTCGCATGTTCTCTGGCCTCTGACTCCATCAAGGTGTTCAGGCAGTGCAGTACATCTATCAAACAACTGAGATGGTCCTAGAATGACAGATTTGAAACAACTTACTTAGTGCACCAGTTTTGCACAATTCCAGCTACCATCAATTGTTTGGGATAGTCAGCAATATAAGCTGCAAGGTTGTATATCACCTGTTGATAGTGACCGTCTGGACATCGCCAAATCAGGGGGGTCTCCATTCCTGGCTTGAGAGGCTGTAGGATTGCAGAGATGGACGCATGGTATAGCTGATGTTTGAATTGTGAAAAGCCACATCATTGTCATATTTTCATTCTGCTGAAGATTATATTATATGTCAGGGACTCCTCGCTCACAATATAACACTGGCATGTACCTTTGGGAATTGCCAAAAACCCAATTGGAGTCACCACATTGCGGTGTGCATGTTGAACTCCATTGTGTGGGTTGCCGATTGAGAGATATAGGGGGTGATATTCAACATTCCTGGTGGCTACAGACACTGTGGTCTTGTTGCTACCCAGGATGATACCAACATATGTGGCCCCTTCAGTTGAAGGGTCTTCATTGCAGATTTTGTCCTGGCAGAAAGGACGGCTCATTTAAAACTCGCACATTGGGAGGATGGACTTACACATTGACACCAGGCATAGTTTCTGGACATAAAATTCTGCCACTTGCACTGACCACAGTGGTCCTTAGAGACATGTGGTGCATAGTCGAACTGCTGGTGGAAATCAGGATTGTCAAGCATGTTTTTGATGATGGCATCTGGGTTGCAATACCAAACTTGATAAGAACGCTCAGCCCAACTCAGCGCATCGTCAGGAATAGTATCTCCGAGATCAACAGAGAGACATTCCTATGGTACATCGCCCTGATGGATTGAATCAATGGTGGCGTAGACATCTTTATGCGAGATAAAAGGGCTACTTGCTGCTTCACCCAGTTGTTACATCTTAAATGCCCATAACTCCATGAGAAAATCAATGTTGCTACCTGATATTTCTACCTTGTGGAAGAGGAAATCCACTAGGAGGAAGTCGGCTTGATTGCTAAAGGGAGACCAGTCATCATTGGCAGTACAACGTGGAGGGGGAGCAGCACCTGGAGGCAGGGGATTGCCTTGCGCATCACAAGGTCTACCTATTTGTTTGTTTAAGTATTTGCACATTACAAAAATCGAGCCTTCAACTTACCAAACAAGTACAGATGTTCAATCTTGCCATATATTGGCTGATCGTGATCAGGCTCAGGCTGGGGGGCATCAGCATCATGATCTCCTAAGTATGTGTCAGCAAAGTCCCAGCTTTCATCTTCAAAGTCTGGGTGCACATCATTGAAGTCTGAGTCAGCTTGGGGGCTTGCAGGGACTTGATCATTGCAAATGTGATTGTTGTGATCATAAGAATGAATGGTCCGAATATGTTTGGTACGTCCTCGCTGGGACTTGAAGTTCATGTCACAATAGGGGCAGGGCAAATGATCCAAAAAATTGGCCATGAGCTGAGTCGCTGAATGTCAGACAGAATACTAGTAGTCTTGGAGGCTGGTGTAAGTTTATTTGTTCAAAGGTCAAAAGTATATTCAAACTGTGCACAGACCCACACAACATCAAAACAAACACAAAGTCTAAAAATTTGATCATGATTTCCCCCCTCATTTAGGGCTGAGCATGACTGACCAACCCGTTCGCACCAACGCTAACTGTAATCCAGCACAAGTGATATTGGATGCGACCCAAAAACAGTGAACGACAAGTCAAAAGCAGGCAGATGAAGCCCTAGCTGCGAAAATAAAGTCCACGCAAGCAAAGTAGGGTATGACACGGGTGATGTTTGCCCGGGTACCCACCCGGGCAGCACCTGCGGGTGAAGTGTGGATCAGGTGGTTTGGGTGACAGGTACCTGTGATTGGTTCACCCGTGCGGGTACGGGTACGAGGACCTCCAAAACTTGGGTACCCACGGGTATCCACGGGTAGGAGACCCAAAAAGTGTGGCAGTGCTATGTTGACTCGATCCATCATTATCGATGGATTATCTTTTCAAAATTCTATGCAACATCAACCATTGTCTCATATTCATTATGCATGGTGTTTACCGCAGACTCCACGTAGCATGAATGGCATAGCTCATAACTTGTGAGACTTGTAACTGTTGTGAGTTGCAACCCACTGGCAACCCCCATGTTGGGTGCCTCTTCCAACAGACTCAGCACACTGATGAGTGATGAATTCGAGCTTGATACCTCGCCGGCCAAGAACATGCGCAGTCATAAGCACACAGTGGTATCTCTGGCTCCTGTGTTAGAGTCTCCCACCAAAAAACGTCGAGTGAAGGCCGACGACACGGATCTTGATGTCTGGGACAAAAATGATGACGACATTATATGTATTTCTCTCCCTTCGTTCAATTTCATGCACAGATTCACTGGTCCTTTCAGCTACATCTAAATCTCGGTGGAATTCTGCCGCTTATGATCACTACAAGATATCCTTAAAACATCACTTGAAGGCTGACAGCAGCCCTGATTACCTTGAGTTCGAGTTCGAGTGCCGCTCTGACCCAGTCAACCACAAACCACATCACCGCAAGCGCATGCAGACTGCACAAGGGACGAAAAATCTTAATCAGGGTGTCAAAGAATGTATCCAGCGACGTGGCATCTCAACTCAAGGTCTGGATGCAACGGGTGCCCAGCAAACCCTTAGTAACTCTGTTTCGAAGTACACACCTCAGGCCCATCGTGCGCTAATAGCGATGCGCTGTGCTGTTAACAAGCATCCATTCAACTTCATGGCTGATCCTCTGTATATTGAGGAAGTCAAACTATTGCGCCCTGATGTGATTGTACCATCACCGCGCACGGTGTCATGCGACATCAATGAAATCTACGTCGAGGGATCTAAAAATGTCAAGGAATACTTTTCGGTATGAAATCCTTATCAAACTCATTGAAATACTCACTAATATTCTTAAGAAACACACTGGCTCAGTCCATCTTGTCACCGATGGATGGACTGCACTGTTTGCATACTCATACCTTGGCATCATAGTAGTGTGGCTTGCCCAGTGCCGAATCTGGTGTGCGACACTGGAATTTATCCAGTATGTGTTGAACCTGTGTCATGTGTGTGTTACCCATGAGTTTTTGTAGTCTAAAGGAAAGCCATACAGGAGAATATCTTGCCACGATGATTGCCGATTGCCTTCATTGGTTTGGTCTTCAAGAGAAGGTAAGGGCTTTTCACCTTCAATGTTGAACTGTTCATCTGATGCTCGCCGCAGTTTCATACGATAAATATGGACAATGCTAGCAATTGTGACAGCACTGCTGATCACCTGCAGAGGCTCATTCCCAGCTTCCAGGGACAGGCCTCATGCTCACGATGTTTCCCTCATATGGTCAACCTCATTGCAAAGGTGCTATTATCATTTTCATAGCTGATTTGAAATTAATCAAGATCTTTAGGCATTCATATCGTTTTTTTACCGTCAGCCGAAACGGAAAAAGCAGGTCAAGGTAGCCAAGTGAGGTCGAAAACGTCGTCGTACAAATGCACTCGATGATCCCAACAGTACTGGAGGTCCTGAACATATCATCACCCTCAAAGATGGCAATGAGAATGATGAACTCACCCCTTTAGAGCAGGAACTTCTGGACAAGGAAACAAATGGTCTCCCTCAGGCTGAAGATGAGTCGTCTGGCAACTCCCACGAGGTCGAGGTCGAGGTTGATGAAGCTAAGGAAGCCCACGATCGCGAAGTCGTAAAGTCTGTCCACGATAAAGCTATTCAAACAGCCAGGACTGCGAACATTATGATGTCGAAGTCACAGGAACTTGAAGCCCTCGGGTTGTTTCCGAAGGTGATTTGATGGGTTTATATTTCATCTTCGAAGTATTTACCTCATTCTAGGTGGCTGGTCTTGCCCGTAAACTACATGATAACACATCATTGCAGGAGGTGTTTGAGAAGACTGTCATATACCTACATGGTGAAGACACTCACAAACGGCGACTTGATCGACATGTTCCCACTCGCTGGAACTCGGATTTTGCGTGTCTCAGTGCACATCTCGATTTCAAGGACGAGGTCAAGTTGTTCACGGACCAGAACAAGCTACCAGACTATGCTCTTACAGCTGTGCAATGGAAGCTGACCGAGCACTTGGTGCCCGTCCTTGAGGTACATTTTATGTTGGTTTGTTAACGAGGCTTGCTGATCCGAGTCTTATTCAAGCTTTTCAACGAGCTCACGAACTTATTCTCAAAAGCCAATGTGCCATTGATTTACGAAGTTATTCCCATGCTCGAAAAGCTCGAACATGCACTTGACCATATCTACAATACCAAGGACGAGCCACCCGTAGTTCGGATTGCTGCACAAGCAGCTCTGCAAGTCGTAGGCAAGTACTATGTACTCACTGATGACAATGAGGTGTATCGCATCGCAATCAGTAAGTCTCCATCTCTGTTATACTACTATTCTGTCTTTAACTATTTTTCATGATATAGTAATGTGTCCAGACAAGAAGCTGGAATGGTTTGAGAAAAACCCAGACTGGCATGTGAATGACCATGTGGAAGCCAAGCGGATTTTGCAGCAACACTGGAATGAGTCTTATGAAACACTGCCCTCTTTGCCAACTCTGTCAACCATGACACATCATGTTCCAGTGAGCATCTTATATTTTCTTATCGTGTATTCTATTAACAATAGTTTTCTTGCAGCTCAAGCGCACATCTAGTAAATGGGCTATCCAGAGTGACGGAGAAGACAAGGCTGATGTATACATCCCTCCTGACTCGATGGATGGATATCTCAACACCCCCCGTATTTCAAAAGTCGAGCTACAGGCTGCGGGTGGTGTCCTTCATACTGGGAGAATGCTCGTGCCACCTGACCACGTCTCGCACAAATGGCTCTCAATTTTCTGTCGGCTCCAGGTATTTTTCTCGCTTGTCAATTGATGACATCTAATGAAGATCAATAGCTTCCTCGGTCGATGCTGAGTGGGCATTTTCAGGCGGCTGTCTTCAGGTCAACCATCTCCAGCATGGCATTAATTTGCAAACCTTCAAAGCTCAGGTTGCCGTCAGATCATGGTACAACACTCCTCTCATGAATGACCTCAGTGCCGTCACATCAATTATGCACATGAAGATGGTAAAGGGCAAAGGCAAGACCTTAGGGAAGGGGAAAAGCAATGAGATTGTTATTGACTGATCTTTGTACATACTTTGTTTTGATGCTCAGTGCATATGTACAATTTTCGTGAAATTTGTCCACTTACCCGCGGGTGACCCATACCACCTGCGGGTCTACCTGCGGATGCACCCGTACCCATAATGCTCTGACCCGGGTGGGTATGGGTAGCCCTCTGGGAGTTCTGCCACCCGTGGGTTGGGTGCAGGTATGACCCAGATCAACCCATGTCATACCCTAAAGCAAAGACATCACTGAAGGAACACCAGCGGAAGATCAAGACAATCACCACAGCTGAGGATAACCTTCGTCAGGAAGACAAGGAATACGGGACTAGTCAACTGGAAACTCTTACCATTGCAGAGCAGATGAAATCTGTGAAGGCAAAGCAGAAGGCAATCAAAGGTCAGTGCTGTGTCACTGGAATGAGTTTTGCTTACCCAGTTGTGACCAGCCGAGATTGACGAGGACATAGCCAGCAACTCGGGCAGCAACTATGAAGTCCAGTCGTGCAGGCACAGATCTGAGTGACTCAGATGGTGATAATATAGCACTGGAGATAGATGATGATGAGTTAGAGGAACAGGGGAATAAGAATTGAAAAGTCAAATCTCACACAAGGCCAAGCAGCATTGTGGTATAAGGGAGGATATTGGCTGCAGCTTGTACGATTCCTGCCAAAGTGGGAGTGAAGTTTAAAAATGTAAAGAAGCAGACCAATCTGAAGATATTGAAGCAGAGTGAGTGGTCGTCTAGAGGAAATGTCATATACTCACAGTGCAAAGGATTATTACCACAGCAAAGAGAAAGAAACACAATCAGGCCACAAATCTCCAATGTGATTGGAAGAAGAAGATTGGAAAAGACCACCAGAAAGGCAGCTGGGCGAACCAGTCAGAGCCACACTTGATTCCAAGTGCAATTGGCCAGAACTCACAGTTGTCTTCGCAATCATCATGGTCTGGCATGACAGCCACTGGCACCTCTTCGGGGGATAAGTTGGGAGGTGGTGAGTTTGATAATGATGAACCAGTGAAAAGTCTGCAGGCAGCGCAAAGGAGTGAAGACAATAACCCTAAAGTAAGGAATGTGGGCAGTCAGCAAACCACAGCTTCAGTAAGTGTGCTTACAAGTCAAGATCCTATGTTAATGTGCCATCAACAGATGGGATTGTGAGTTTCGAAGGTGAAAGTAAACGACGCTGTGCAAGAAGCGAAACAATCAAAGAAGTCCCTCAGAGAGCGATCTAAATCCAACCTGCCATTTAAGGGTGAGAATGCCAAACAGTGGGATCAATTTATCTGTGCGCTGTTGGATTGGGCTGGCACAACCAATGACCCATTTGGAACAAACAAACATCCAGACTTGATGGAACAACTTCAAGAACTATGGAATGAATTTTTCAAAGACATCAAGATTGATATTGCTGACCATCCCGCAGTGAAGAAAAAGGTGGTTGTTTCTGGATGTACTATCAAACTAACAGCACTGATTGACAATTCTTCATGCAGGCCACTGATAGACTCAATGAATGGTGAAGCGAGTTTGGAAAGAGGGCCTTGAAGCTACTGAAGAGGTTTTTTGTTCAAAATCTGATCTACAGAAACGACCCTGATGCTCATGCTGAACTCATTGCTGAATGCCTGCCCCACACGTGAGATGGAAAGAAAGTCATTCCTTTCATTTACGGCGACCCAGAGGTATAGTACATTATGAACATCTTTGCTCATCTGGACTCTGACCTGGGGATAGAAGCTTCTCCATTCTTGGGAAGATGCAACCCTCCTTGACATATTCTCATACCATGTTCAGCAAGTCAGGGATGCCCTGGAATCGAATGGACCACCGTCTGGTGCACTCGCCCTCAGCACTGCAGCTGTGCATCAGATGCCATGACCATTATTGTGTCACTACTGACCTGCCTTACAGTACGAACGTGCCCTCATGCTCTACAAAAGTGGGGAGAATGCTAAGGAGCTCAAAGGTGAAGATGGCGAGCCCAACTCATCCAAGCAGTCCAAGAAGCACAAATTCAACACTTACTGGGGCACTGTGGCACAAGGATATACAGCATCAATGAGCTCAATTCCAGCTGGAAAATGGATGCGCATCATCTCATATGTGAGCTCAGGGCAATGGACTAATAGCAGACAGGCTTCGACACTCAACGTTGTTGATGATGTCATGGAAGCTCATGCAAATATCCCAATCTCAGATGACGAGGATGAGGACAACAAGGAGAGGGTAGCGTGAGCCTAGCTAGGTACAGAGAATGTCTTCTAATAGAATGTCACAAATGGTATTGAGCCTGTAATGGCTTGTTTGATGATCTGGGTTGATGTCTGGTTAGTGTCTGGTTGGTCACTGTGTCTGGCCTGTGTCCAGAAATGTCAGTCTGTTACTGATGGGTTCTATCTGGGTCCATAGACAGGGCTGGCGCTCTGGAGAGTCTGTATCCAGCCACTCCAGATGCTGCCAGAGCATGTGCACATTTTCTGATGTGAGATGTCATACCATTACATCAATGACAAGCCCCTGATCTTTGCCTGATATGTGCTTGCTTAATCTCTTTGATTTTTGGTGCAACCTTACTGTGCCCATAGGCGTGCATATGTCAATACTGATCCATGACCAATTTCTAATAAAGTTCATTTTCTTGTATTGACAGCTCAAGCAAAGTTGTGCAGTCCTACTTCATTCATCGCTTATACTCATTATTGCCCACCCTCTAGATCAGAAATTTCTACTGCAAGGTGAGTTACCTGTTGGAACGCGAATTTTATGCTCCCCTGGGTATCACCTAGAGCATTATGGTGTAATCAACAGTTTGCAAGGCAAAGGGCCTATCTACAGACAAGGATTTTGCTATAAGTTTTTGATGACGATGATGATACTGAAAAACAGAGCCATTTTCCTGCCTCTGGTGGGTATGACAAAGAGTTTGGATACTCTCGGCGAGTGTCCACACCCATGATTCAACTTAAAAAGCACGAGGGCCATAGCGCCACTGATGGACCTCAGCATCAACAATACCGTGGATGAGGACATGTTTCTCTGTTGTCATTCAAGTGTCTCATTGAGTTGTCAAAACTGTTTTATGATGTCTGTAAGTCATGCAATAGATCTGCATGCCATCTGATGGGATCTGCACATGCATGCAATGCAGATAGAGTGGATGTGCCCTCAAGCGCCTGCATCAGATATTGTCAAGCTAACATAGTACGAGCACAATGTTTCGGACCAATTACTACTATAGCTGGATTACTGATATGGATTTGTCACTCAGATCATTATTTATGGTTTGTAAGTCTTGTACAGGATTTCATTTCTACATAGTGGATCAGTTTAGAATATGACCAGATCACCAGTATATGAGTTAGATAGTTTCTTAGTGAACATCTCAGTCCTTATCAATAGACTGAGATGTGAGTTATCCTTTCCTATTTCAACTTATGCTTTTACTTACTCCTATTAGTTTACTCTCTTAACAGGTACATAGTCCTTATCAATAGACTGAGATTTTACTCTCTTAACAGTTTGACTTGATCCATGCTATCCAAGCACTTCACCTGACTCAATCCGACTCATCCAATCCAGTGGATACCTACAAGTGGATAGCTATCCATGTACTCCTATCTGACCTCTATCTGATCCTATCCGACCCCATCTGATCCTATATTATCAGAAACACAATTAGATTTAGAAGACATTGGATATTATTGCATATAGAATACAAGTGTTTTTTCCGCTAACTGTCTGCTAAGTCCTAAACAGAACCCATTGATGACCGCTAGTAGTCTCCCTAGACAGACCATAGACGAATGAAGATAGTCATTCCTTCTGTACTAGGGCCCATCACTGAATGGGACCATCTCAGCCTAGGTTCCGAACTCAGATAGGACCTAGCGCTCAATTCGCAAGCCTGTTCATTGATCGTCTACTTCTGTTGACATACTTATCAGCAGTCTTTTCCCTTCTTACTCGGCGACCCTGCTGCACAAGATTCCATGAATCAGAAAGAACGGGTCATATTCAACATTACAATTGAATGAACGCAGAATGCATTGGATGATGCCACAAATTTGAACTTGGTGTCAGCTAGATAGCCCAACAAGTGGGACCGGACAGGTTCGTTGTCTTTGCTCCATCCCAGTTACTTAGTGTGATATTCAGACTCCTTACCTAGAGGACTTCACCTCCCAGACCACTCACAAAGTTGAATCAGTGCATAACTTCTACAACCATAATGCTACAGCCCTCGAGTCGGCATCTGACACAATGGTTGCGGACCTCTTAAAGAAGAATATGGGAAATTTTCTTGGAGAGGCAAAGAAGGTGATGGATGTCCTGGATGTTCTGCAACAGATTCACCCGTTTGTTGGGGGTGTGTTTCCCACTTGTCGATGTTTTCACCCAGCCAATAGATAACTTGCAGTAGCTATACTCGCTTTCAAGGCTATCATGAATCTTGAGCTAATGCAAAGAGAGAACGATCGTCAAGTTGGATTGATGATAGCTCAGGCATCTGATATGATGGTCATGCTTCTCCAGTTCATTGGCTGATGCCAATCCCAAATGACTTCTGCTGATCGAACTCGTTGGTAGACTTAAGGACACTAGAGACCCTGCCATTGTGGGACCTCATGGTACAATTAGGGGGTGATTGGAAAGTGTCACTGACGGCATCAAGCAAGATATTGAGGATTGCGGAAATGCAATCAATAAATACTACAAGTCAAAATTCATTGGTTAGTTTTCCTCAGATTCTTGGGTAATTCACATTAATGGAGAACCCCGTCCCTAGTGAAATTCTTCAGATCATCCCATTGGGCGAGCGAGTTCCTGAAGGTTTTTCTCAGTGTACGGAGGACCTCAAACTCGCCTTAAATATCAGGATGACGTTGAGAGTTGACATTGCAATCGATAAGCTGGATAAGTTCATCCACACGCAGAGCGAACGCGAAGCGAAATTCGAAAAGAAGTGCAAATGTGTGGTGGAAGAGAGAAATGTCTGGAAAGCAAAGACAAATTAGTAGAGCTACTGAAATTTGCCGAGCAATGGGAAGCACATCCACAGAATAAAGTGCATGCTAATCCTCCCTCCAAAGATGTCCAGCCTACCTCTAAGACCACTTCAGTGAGTGGATTGGTCATCGAGCAATACCGCCTTGATGCTTCACTGCTTTACAAACTGTGTGCCCCTTTACGCAGATTGCTCGATGAGAATTGCGTGCTCTTCATGTTCAAGCTTGACACACAAACATCTGACATCAAAGATGCTATCAAGGATTCTGAAGCATGCATTATGTGGGCTTTCAACATCAGATACCAACGGGTCAAGGATCCAGTAAGGATCAGTAAACTCAGCCCCATGCATTACTAACTCAACTAATTTTGTCAGCACCTTCATTATATCTGGAAAGAGATGGTATGTGTTTATGCAGGCGTGAATAGAGTGCATACTTATCATCGGCAAGAAATGGTCAACAAGTGTCAAGATGCTATACTTCATCGCAGAACTCCATGACTATTACGTCAATCGTTTCTCCCGCATCCATCAAGATGCTCCACCCACACAATTGCATGGGACATCGGGTGCTTCATCTTTGGTGCTGCAAGTCCCAACCCCAACCCCTACTACCTCCATGACCTCCAATTCAGAAGGAGAAGACCATGAACTTCGAGCAGTTGTTCCTGCACACCACAAGCTTCCTGTAGTTGATCTTGCAGACAAGTGGTGCTTGAAATACTTGACCGCCTTTTACATTCCAAGTTTATCTGAAGGCTTTGATGGCAATGCAAATGGTTTGGTCAGCATAAGGGAAGTGAATGCCTTCACTTCCACAATGCCTTCAGATTGGAATCTGCCACAAGCACTTGCATACTGGGCTGCAGGTGAGCATCACTATCATTGGGTAGAGCCTGCATCATTTACATTAGTGAAGGTTGGAGAGTGGATAGCCAATATTACCACACACGAATTGAACAGGTCTTAGACAGTATGATTTATGTGCAAGCAGATGCACTTCCAGAAAACAGGGGGTGTATGGCCACATACTTAGATTCATATGTTATTGATGGTTTGTCGCTCTGCTTACCTTTGGATGGGGACACTTATATGGTAGACAGGCATCAAATGTCTCGTCTGTTCTCTTGCAGAGCTTGGATCAGAAGATTTAGACTTGGATCTCACGCAATTGGTTGCTCGATGTCGTGCAGCTCAGGAGGAAATGTTGGTGGACAAACTTAACATCGTGAAGTACGAGATTGACTCCACAGATTCCATCAGACTTTTTGGATCTGGTCACATTGAGAGCGTGAGTTATTTACTCGGCGCTTGTGCTGAATGCTCACATGAGTGCTTGTTCAGTTCCTGCTGCCCTTACTTTACCTTGTCATCAGGAGGCACCTACAGATTATGAGACTCACCAGTACAGTAATTCTGGTTGAGAGAGAAGTCAAGTCTGCAACTCAAACGATAGAACATATCTTGGAAGGGGTGTCTCTGTGTGTGGAGCAGCTATCAGGTGCGTTTCTAAATGACGTCATGATGAGCTATTTCCTTCCACCATCGCAGCATCATTTTGTCAGAAAGGCAATGATCCGAAAGTGAGATTCACTTGGTATGTGCATGGCTTGGTGCGTGGAACAATGATATATTGATTCTTTGGGTCTGACACTCCCCAATAGTACAACTTTTGGTACAGTCCAAAACTAACCACAAATAACACCAAATACTGGGAAACCCACAATTTTGGACTCAATGAAACTAAGCTGGACATTGATTCAACAGCATTGAAGTTCGGTCCCTTCAGTCTGGCAGAGGAAAATGAAGTGTTGGAAAAGCCTGTGAAGTTTACTGAATTCAGTCCCAGTCAGCAGCCTGAAGACACCAAGGATGAGTATATCCATTTGTGGTGCATGAATGAGCTCCACAATGCGCGAAATGTCTACCCTTTTGAAGTCACACCTTACCTATTGTCCGAGGAAAAACACAGGTTCAATTACCTGCCCGAAGAGCTGCCTCCCTCAAATGTCCAATGCTGGAATTTGTTAGCTGAACTGCACATGTGCAGACAATTGTTTAAGTATGTCCTGCTTCTGTTGGCTACCATTCCTTAACCATCTGCTTCTCCGGTGTTCAGGTGTTGCTGCGATGCATGTCATTCGCTCGTCACTGATGTCCTTCACTGTTGTATAGACTGCGGGTCCAGTGAGTGTGATTGAGACAAACCTCCTGCATGAGACGACTTATCATCTTACATATATAGATGAATATGATTTGTGTGCAGAATGTGAATCTCTGCTGGTTTCAAATCACAAATACTCATCTGACCACAAGTTGACACACAACATGCTCATTTTCCACATGTCACTGCCTGCATGCTCATTACAAGTGAGTCCAGTGGTATGCCAGGAATTTCTTGTCCATCTGTCTGCCCGATGCAGCACCACAAGAAGGATCATCGACTGCGCAAGAAGATGAATCCCGGACACAATTAGATGGAACAGAACTTTCGCATTTGACAAAGCCACTCAAGATCAAGTGGATGTATCTTCTGCCTCTCTCAAATTTCTGGGGGGCAATGAGAAGCTAAGCAGAAACTTGGGAGCAGCATCCAGGGGGATACAGTTGTGGAAAAGCAAACTCGACAATTTATCATAGCTGCTCAGGGTGATTTTTTGGGCCAAACCAAGGCCAGATTTGAACTCAGGGAGCCAAAATATGTCTAAAAACACTTCCCCAGTAATTTTCCCACAAGATTTTGGGTTGGCCAAATTTTCGAGCAATTTGAGTGATGTTATGTACCTCTTTTGGGGGTCCAAGAGTGGTCCAAGGTATCCTCAGCACCGGAATTTGGTCAGAATCATTTGTGCACAGTTTTATTTCACCTCTTCTTAGTTGCAAGTAAGTCATAAAAAGGAATGATTAAGACATTTTAGGGTATATACCGGAGGCAATTACATCAATACTTACTGACTTTTTAGCACTAAAATGGGTTGAGATTCCGTCGATATTTTAACGGAATCATGTACAGGACATCAAAAGGAAGCGATTGGCATATTTTTCGTAAATTTAGGAATTTATTTAGGTGTTGGCCAAATTTTTAGCCTCAAAAACCCTTATATGGCGGTTTTATAAAAATCTACTCGTGCAAATCAGTTGCTTTGGTTCCCAATGAATGGATTCTGCACTAAAAATGGGTTCCTGGTCATTTGTGGCAGCAGGAAAAATCAATCTTTGGCGATGTCCAGATTTGTCGAGTTTGCTTGTCCGCAACTGTAGCTGAAACCTCAGTTGTGGATGGGGATGCCTATACTTGTGCTGAATGTAGCGTGAAGCTCAAGGGCATTTTTTATGTATGCCTTACCTGCGGAGGTTAGATTTCTATACGTCTAAAGGAGCATGAAGCTTGATCACCATCACAGAGCTCCTGACCGCCATTGCTTTATGTGGCGATTGCGCATTCCGCGATATATTCAACGTGGTCACAACGCACCTCCCTCACAAACATTGGCTGGTCAAGATCTTTGACAATGTTCAAAACGCAGACGGAACTTCATCAGACGAACCTTTCGATAACTCGGATGAGACAAGTTCGCTTCCCTTACGAATCGACAATCTGGCCGCAATGGTGGAATCTCGCTTTGCTGAGCAGGATCGCCGCCTTAGCGAACTTGTCACGCAGGTTGATCAGCTCGTGCGTAGTCTAGCTGAATTGACGGGAAAAGTACAGCTTCCCTCGAAGCCCATCTCAGTTTGATTGGTTCATAGATTGGCAGCTGTCGTTTTTGATTCTCGCGTATTCTTATAATTTTGTGTAGATCGACGTCCAACTTACTAGTACGTGTCCTTTGTACAGGAAAGTGGCGAAATAAAGATGTCCATTAGCTTGCCTTCGTCGTGTAGACGAGTGCGATGCAAAGCCGAATTATCGGCTAACTTGATGGGGGTGTGGCATGCACATAAGTATGGGGCAAGGACTAACGAGAGAATCGAGGGTGCCAGTAAAGTGCTGGGGTAGCCGCACAGGCACTGGCACAGGGGGAGGGGCTTGGTCTTATGTCCTCGTCTCGGGCAGCATGACGTCTAGTCTGCGATTCACTGTAGGACCAGGTCCTCGTGAGACAACTCAACCTAATTGGATTTCATGAAAGCGGGCTAGCAAGTAGACTGTGGCGACATCTGGTACGACCTGCGTCATCTAACGCAATGGGTGTCGGTTGGAGACAGTACTTACGCTGAAATCAGTGTCAGTGCAAGTGCTTCGGCTCGGCGGACCCCTTCCCATGACCATTTCCCCCGCGCTCTTTGACTGAAGGAAGAGGAGAATGAAAACCGAGCCTGGCGGGAAACGAAGTCCCTTGCGTATCACTGTGAATGTGATTAATTTAGATCAAACAGTAACCAAAAACTGCTCTCAGAGCATACTGTATTCAAAGCGATGCGTAATGTGCGATATTACTTATGTCTCGATGCATAACAATAAAAAAAGAGACCACAACTATGCCATAAGATGCTTGAGTGTAAGAACGTGCAATTCTCGTCTCCTGACGAGGTCTGCGTGCGAGATCGTGGTTCTAAGGTCGAGCTCCAACTACATCGCAGTGACTCAGTCAGTATAGTGACATGAAGAGCAAGCAAGGAACTTGCCTGAAGTAGTTTATCCGACTGCCACATCCTGGTAGGCAGGTTCTCTAAAGAGACATAAACGGCAGAGTTGGATTCGCACTGCAGCAGCTCTTGTTCGTTGCTGCGAAGGATGCCGAGGGCGACACGGAAGAGGACATCGAGTCCGTCAACCAGAAAGACGTCCCATACCCTGAAAAGCGTCTACCAAAGAGTTAGATGACACAACGCGTATGCATATATACGCTACTCACCTCTATTGGAAGGCAATCCGTGAAGAGCGACAAAAACCAAGAGAAGCAGATGGCGGGAAGGTCGACGCCAAGGGCAGTCAAATGCATGTAAAGCTTAGGCATCGTCTCCTGCACATATTCAAGGAGAACGAGGGGACATGCACGGGATGGTAAAAGCGAAGGCGAAAAGAAATCTTCCGGAAGTAATCGTTCTATGATTGCTGAGAGCACCCAAAACGCCTCTTCTTCATCGGCATGTACCAGCAACAAAGTCGAAGTCACCAGGTTCATGCCCTGGCAATACCCCACAGCAGGGTTGCGACTGAGGATGTCACGTTAAAAAGACGCATGAGATTGACACGATGGCGTGAGACTCACCGGCTGTATGCTCGGAGCACACGACGGAGCTTGTCAACGCCGGCACCGTCACCTCCGAAGAAGACGTTCAGCGGCATGGTCCTACCAACATCCTTCTCGATTTCCACACAAACCAAGTCGTTCCCGTCAACATGAGTCAGCAAGTCGCTAAAAATGCCAGGTTCTCGCATATCCAAGCCTCCGCTGCACTCCAGCCAGAGCTTAGAGCGGTAAACTAGGGGTATGCCTCCTCGAACCAACCGATCGAACTCTTTCCTCTCGTCTCTGTTCAAGGACAGGCCCAGTTGAGCAAAGCCAATGAGGCCTTCCGAATGGGATAATTCTTCTTCCTCGACTGAAGTGCCCAAACCAAGAAGAGCGGCAGCACCTCCTCCAGAGCTCATGACCGCAGGGAGGACATTCTTGGGCAATTTAACTTTACTGCGTTGCTTCACAAAGACATCCCACTCCTTTCTCTTGGTGCTTTGATTCTGATCGTGGATCGTGGTCATGTCATCGAGAAGATGTCGGATAACATTAGCGCAGACATGGCGAGGCGTGGACTGGGTGACAGTCAGAATTGCAGCGCTAGAATGAAGCGCGGACACAGCAGGCGGTACAACTGTAGAAGTGACGGTAGCGGAGCGGGGCCGAGAAGATGACGATGAATCAGCGCGGGAACGGCGCGAAGCGGTGCTGCTATCTGGAGGGGAAGTTGCTTTGCCATTAGAAGGACCAGACGAAACCAGCGACAATGGATTGCCTTCTCCATTGCAATCGCATGATTCTTTCACGATCTCAATCACATCCTTCCGCTCGTCATCGTCATCGTCTGACCAAGAGTTACTTTCCTTCCGATCAGCAATTTTGACGCCAGTCAAGCAAGCAGGGGCTGTGTTGCCACATTCTTTTGCCCGAATGAGCAGCAAAACGTCGTACTGCGAGACGTCGTAAATGAAGCCATAGCGATCCGTAAGAGGTTGCTTGCTTTCGTCGTCACGGTAAACTGTGAACCGAGACGCAGTGGTGGGAAGAGGGATGGTAAAGTGAAAGTCTGGCGCAGTGAGAGGAGTGTATGTGCGGGACAGGTAATGAGTCGGAGGCTTCGCAGTCGCGGGTATGATGGACTCTAGGGGGACTGAGCCTGGTTTATTTGCAGATTGTTGCTGTTGTACTGTATTATTACTCGGTCGTGCAGTGGACGTCGTGCCTTCACTTGTTGCCTCTGCAGCAGGTAAGGATTTCTTCTGCTGCGGTATGAAAGAACCGAAGATGGGCGATGTGAAAGGCGAAATCATATTCCGTGACCTGGATTTACGAACAGTTTTACCTTGCGCAGTCAGCGTGCGGTTCAGAGCTGTGCTTGCATCTGTGCCCTCGACAGGGCTAAGGGTTGCGTGCGCCGTTATCTGATCTCCTATCTCAGCCTTACTTGGTCTACGCTCCCTCTTCTCCCGGGGCTTTTGGGGCTCGCGGAATGACACATGCTCGTCTCGTGCACGCTTGACAAGCTCGAGGGCCAGTTTAGCAATCAAAGGGCTTGTTTCTCGGCCTTGATCAGTCAGGATGCTACCTGGATCCGAGGTCATCACTCGAGTAGCATGCGCAATAGCGCGAAGGGATGCGCCCTGCGGCCGCTTTTCCTCCGCCAGGGAGGGAGAGGTAGTAAAACTCTCTGGTCTTGGATCTAAGACTTCTTCGACAGTTGCTAAATGTGGCGCAACAGGTGTCGGAGCAGAGAATGTGTTCAACACAGGGGAAGAGTTTACAGAAGACTTTGTGTCATCTATGCGGGCTTTGAATGAAGACTCTGCTACAGGTTTCGGCTTTGATGGTGGTTTCGTCGCAGATGAGGATGGTGTGGTAGGATTGAGTATAGAAATACCCAAGCTCTCAAAGACGCTTCTGCTGCTCTTTCTGCGCGAAAGAGTGTTTGGGACAGGCGGAGTAGTGGGAGAAAGGGATTCCGAATGTGGGGATGGGTCTCGAGATGGTTGTTTTGCAGGGACTTGAGGAGCTTCTTTCACCAAAGCCGTGGTCGGCGCACGGTGGTGTTTAGGTTTCCCTTTCTGCCACCAGGCACCCATCCAAGACGCCCTATCAAGCCTGGCGTGATGAACAGGAGCCGGAGGCTCTGGCGCAATCTCGGAAACCTTGGAAACGGGCAGTACAGGGGTTTCGGGGACTAAAGTCGCCACCGATTTATCAGGTGCCGTGGACCCTATCCTATCGACTGTTTCCTCTGGTTCAACGCCTGCCACTTCACTTGAGTGGGACAATTGCGCAGACGTGCCAAGGTAAGTCGACGCCAGGGGGATCACGGTATCATCCGGAACACTGCGTGAAAGTAAAGTATCATCTTCAATGGCTTCCGTCAACGAATTCTTGAGTGACTAGAAGGTATTAGAGCGGACACAGGATCCAAGTAAAGTAGATGAACGCACAGAAAGGCTTCCCCGACGCTGAACTCGATGGTGCATTTCGTCATCGTCGATGAAGATTGATTGAATGACCCGCTTTGCCACCTCGCGTTCAGAGGGCTGCAGCTCTGATAGCAGAGTTTCAGTGCGCAGTTTGCGCTCTGCCTCCTTCTGTTGCAACAATTTTCTATGTTCTTCAAGCTCTATTCGAGCCCTTGACAAACTGTGAAGAGCGGATGAAAGCACACGAAGTGCGGTGTGGTATGGATGAGTGTCAACATCTGACGGAGACTCTGCGACAGAAAGTCTGGATATTGCAGCCTGTATAGCCTCATCTGAGTACTCGTGCCACTTGTTGGCAAGTACTTGGGTTGTGACTGACGGGGACACCTCGGAGGTGCCATCTGGGAGAGCAGTTCTTTGAGGAAGTGAGCCTGGAGGAACAAGGAAATTGGTATCAAAAGGTGGTCCAATGATGAATCGCGGCGTTTGATGCACTGGTCTCTCCCAAAGTGCCGAAAGCGAGCTGGAAGACGTTCCACGATCCGTCACCAGCTCTGCGCTAGACCCGCTTGCGTCAGGTTTGCCAAGTCCGCGAACGCTGCCGTCCCAATTCGCCCGGTTATTGGCGCCCTTGCTTTCTGGTTCCCCAAGTTTCTCTAACTGAGCTTTTAGAGTGAAATAATTGCTAGGAGACCGTGTTTCGTCTACATCCTGAGTTCCGCTGCGTGCTCTGCGCCCTCGCGACGATATTTCGTTCGGTGAGAGAGGGTGCAAATGCACGGGGGTAGTAACGGGCGCGGCTTGTGAAGTCATTCGCTTAGGTTCCAACTGAAACTTGCATTATTCCTGGCTGGCTAGCCTCTACTAAAGAAATGATTTAAGTGAGAGGACGAGAGAGGGTTAGACCGTGGGATAAACGCGTGACACAGTTCTCGTCATCGAATAAGCAACTTGTTTGCCTTGTAATTTCATCTGGGTCCATGGGCTGGTTTAGCTCTGAACAATCTCCTGCTGCAACGAGGCAGGACCGTCAAAAATGCTGGGAAAGTCGCGACCAATACTTTGAATGCCTAGACGGTGCAGGCGTTCTAACGGCCGGAGAAGAAGGGACGGCATGCACCAAATCAAAGTTTCAGTACGAGAAGAACTGTGCCAAAAGCTGGGTGAGTATAACGATCCAATTGTTCTTCTATTCAGTTTATCTGATCGTTGAGCATCAGATTGATTATTTCAACAAACGGAGGGTCCTTGCTGAGAAACAGAAGGACATGCTTGCACAATCTCAGCTGCAAGCGCAGGAAGTCAAACGTAAATCACTATAGCTGGGCTTGCGTACGAGAAATTTGCTCTTTTGTTTAGGCAGAATGCTTATCATGAATGGATTTGCATCATAGCACCACTCGCCGCCGAATTTCACAAGCTGCTGTGGTCCGTGGTTATATTTCTTTCGCCTGAAACAAACAGACTGCTTCTTATTCCCAATTCTTTAATTTTTAGATACCATTCAAGAGAGGCGTTCTTGATGTCGGTCGTTTCGGTCGTTGCATGCTGTGCCCTTTTTCTCATGAACACCTATCCTTATCCTGCATCCCCGAACATTTCCTGTGCTATATAAAGGGCGTTACCCACCACGTGTAGCAAACCCAGTGCTGATTTTTGATCTTCGCATCCTCGACATTGATTCCTGAAGCTACCGAGAGGATCCCATCAAAATGAATACTAATTATTTTTATCGATGCCTGACGACCGTGTTGTTCAGACCATGGCCCACTCGCCATCAACCTATGATCCGAGCAGTGCAGCATTGCATGTTGTGCTTGCAAATAGTGGTTGATACGTTGATTTCCAACTTACCCCTGACACAATAAGTGGGTTGAAAGCTTATATTATGTTAGCTATTTACGGTTCGTGCTGTGCTCCTCGGGGAATGGTGAAACGTTATCAAGTTTTGTGGGTGCTTCTGGTATTGCACACTTCGCAGATGCCACAGACTAGTGATACCCAATAATCAGATTCTGTTTACAGATTTTTCTCTCATAGCTTCCAGCCAGATCTCACCCATGTCAACTCCTCCGAGGCGTGAATTCGATTTTCACATGAATACCCGCAGGCTGATGTACGCCAATGATTTCCGCTGGCTGGCTCATAACTTGGATCATATGCAGTACGAGTTCATTTTCCAAGCATAGCATATGGTATCGACTATACTTGGCGCTGATCAGGTGGAGCTGTTCTGCTTCTAATAATGCTCAATTCAACTGAGCTTCAACTATGGATACATATATCCTGCCATTTCCCGGTCTCTTTGGACATTAGCCCCCTTTCATATTCGGCTGTACGGGCTTGGATATATCATATCGATGTCTTGGTTGAAGGCTAGAGACTGGGCATCAGGCGTGGAATACTCCAGCCTGTTTCACTCAGGTCTGCGAGCCATCTCCCTCCACCCCCTCATAGGCACTCGTACCCGGGCTCAGTCTGCAGCCCCGACTCCATCATCAGAAAAAGCCAAGCGGAGATGCTCTCTGTCATCTCGCCTGCTCAAGCGGGGTACCTCAACTAAGAGTCCTCCCACATCCAAAGAAAAAGAATCTAGTTCGTTCCCGTCTGGCGCGGAAAAGGTAGTGCGTCCACGACCATCGTCCATGTTCGTAAGGTCCACCAAGGAGTTGCAGGAGCTCTGGGTGACAGAGGGAAGCTTTTTTGATGACACCCATGATCGTCAGAAGTTGATGTGCGCTTACCTCCTGTACCACTACTGATTTGGACACTGATGTCAACTCACACAGCCAAGATGGAGCTGATGGTCTACTTTCGCCCATAATGGACTCTGGAGATCCGTTTTCCTCGTCGCCTAAGTCACGATCGTTCTACGTGAATTTGGGGGACCCATCGCCTCTTCCACCTAAAGAAGAGTCTTTCCTCTCTTTGTCAAATGACCTGGACGCCCTCTCTCGACCACCCCGTCGCGAGCGCCCGCTCTCTACCCAAACCATGCCTCTGCCTTCTCGTAGATTTTCCGGGCACTACCGGCGCGAGCGCAGGGAACGTTTTGATCCTGCTTGGATGCTAGAGGAGTCAAGTCCAGAGTTAGAGGCGCAGGACGATGGAGAGAATGCTGATGTCACAGAAATAAACCTTGAAGGCGCGTCGGATTGGCGCCAGTTTCACGTTGATTGGCTCCAAAATGAGTCTGCTGTGCAGTTGACTACCTCGATCTAATTGTTGTTGGATTATGATTCTGCTGTACTATATGTAATGCATCCTTGTATTCTTACCACATAGATCACCTGCTGTATTACTCTCCGTGCACATCGCTCTGTCTTTTAACTTGTGAAATTTAGTCCTAGTTAATTTAATGCGTTCTCTAGAGAGTTAGGAGCCCTGCATCCAAAACAAGTGTGATTATGTAATTGAGGAAATGCCCACTAGTGTGACCGTGCTCAATCTCATGAGTGCTTCTGTCAGGACTGGTCACTTTCATTCATCCGCAGCGGTGAGATCTCAGCGTGTTATCCACGTGAAATGTTCCAAATTTCACTGACAATGTTTTGTTTATTTGCCATCAGGACACGTTAAACCCGCGTAAAGCATATCTTGACATCTACTTCAGCAGCAAAGTGTCAAATCAGGCGCCGCCGCCATCCTGTGCTCACACGACAGGAGCTCGATAATCCCCCTCCAGTTCCAACGGGTGTACCTTCTATTGCACTCTTGCAGAGTTCCTCTCTTCATCTGTGACCACTATGCCTGCCAAGTACTCTCACGTGAAGAAGAGGACGACGACGAACCCCAAGAAAAAGGCCGCTACTACGATCCAACCCGGGAAAGACAGCAACCGCCACAAAAAGTTCCCCAGTCACATTGACAAGACGATTACGAATGCCATGTCGGCGGTTTCGCAACTGGAGCGCGCCATCGCGAAGATCTTCCTGATCCGCTTCGAGCAAGATATCGCGCGCCTGTTCTCAACACACGTATTCTGTGTCGCTCTTATTCACCTACCCACTTTTATGATGCGCTGTATCACTGTTGGTGGGCCCAGCTGGGTCGCCTATAACGCAGAATGCGAGGAAATCAAGGACTTTTTCCGCTCCGTCGTCAGTATGGACTTGCGACAGGCTGGAGAAAGAGTTTCGACGAAGAGCGTCTTGTGGTCTTACACAGCTTTGAGAGAATTTGTGCGCTTTCGATTCTATTACATGTCTTAGCTCGTGCTCATTGTGATCTCTCGTAGGCACTCTCTAATAATGTTCCTGTATGCCGGAAGCGCGGCCTACACTCCCTTCGTTTACTTCCTCACTATGACTCGTTGAAGGTGCACTTGGACTCCCTGGAGGCAATGCCACACGCGTCATTTACTAAACCTCCTCACCTCGGCGCTCTCACGGAGGGCTTGGAAGCCCTTGAAGAGGCATGCGAATTAAAGTACGGGGAGAAGTCCCCGTTGAGGTCCACCCCCCCTCCCGGATGGGATCATCAGTGGCGCATAAAAGTACGTATGGGATATGAGCGGCTCGCTCAAACTCTCTGGCGTGTGGCCCGGGAATTCGATGTCAGTGGATACGGATGTGTGCTTCGGGAGAAGCTTACAACGAAGTGGTGCGATTGCGGATGTTCTACGGATCACCTTGGCGAGGTCTGTGAAAAGACAGTACGGGAAGACGAAGAGGGGAGTGGTGTAAGGTCCGGCAAGCAGAGAGAATGGGATGGGCGAGGTAGGTCATTTAGGCGATGTAAGGATAAACATGTGACATGGTTATAGGGAGCGGCGTGTTGGGCTGGGAGACTGAAGAAGAAGAGGACATATGGGACATCGATCTTGATTTTGGCGGGAGCGACTCTGAAGAAGGGGAGGGCTTTGGGTCCGAAATGACCATTGCTCAAATGATGGAAATTAGGTTCATCAAAGCAGAAAGAGAGAAAGAATTTGTGGGTCTTGTTCCGAAATCACAATAACACTCTCATCCGTATGATCTTAGGGTAACACTGCGTTCCGGCGAGGCGACTATCAGCGCGCCGTAAAACACTACAAGGCAGCACATTCAATTGAGCCAGAACTGCCTCACTACCAACTCAACCTTGCAGCAGCCCACCTAAAACTCAGCGAGTATGTAACGGTCCTTCCGATGTGTACCTTATTCTCAGATAACCCATAGTTGGCTTGAAGCTGAAGAGGCTTGCACGAAAGCCTTGGGACAGCATCGAAGTATAAAAGGCTATTATAGACGCTCGAAAGCGCGCCGAATGTTGGGTAAGCTAGATGACGCTGTGCAGGGTGGGTGTGTTTATTGCATCGCCTCGGCGACGTGCTGAGCTGCTGTCAGATCTGCGTGCAGCACTCAAGATACAACCCTCAAACAATGAAGCGTTGGATGAATTGCTGTCTATCCTTCCGCCTGACGATTCATCACGTTTAGTTCCTTCGTCTTCATCCTTTGCGACTTCCTCCTCCAGTACTTCACCAGCCCCCCGAAATGGCGGTTCACTATATGACCATCTACATTTACCCAAACCGAAGCAGCTAAAACAGTTGCCGTTTGCTCGGTCCAGCAATGATGATAAGAAAATTAAGGTTTCCTCGATCCCAGTGTCCTATGAAGTTCCTATGATGCCGTCCGGGAAGACCGCGACGGAGTTGAAGCCGAAGGATTTGAAAACGAGGACGGAGTCGTTTGTCTTCCCAAGTTGGGAGAAGTATACGGTTAGGCTGGCTACTGGTTGAATGCGCTATTTGTTCGACAACTGTATGTTTTGTATGCAGGCTTATTTTTGTTGCCACTTTATGAGGACTGTCGGGTTTTGGTGATCATGTTGATTTGACTCTTCTACCTCTTGTCCCATGTTCCATCTGTAGGATCTATCTGAGCGGGTTACATTATTCGGTCCGATGTACTACACAGCCACGAGCCCGAGGTCCAAGGGAAACCTCTTTCAAGAATCAGATCATTCAATAGTCAAGAATTTCAGCACGAACTTGTCACTGCGTGTGTCGTCCGGACTCCGGATGCCGGCCAAATGCCATTGTATCTTTTCAGTTCTTTATGGGTTGCTTGGGTGTCCTGCAGCTAGATCTAACAATTATTGTGATTTTCAGCTGATTGACTTCATGGAACCCTGGTCTAAATCATCCCAGTTGGGAACTATATGCCTTTGCAAGTCAATTTAATGCATGTTCGGCAACATGCATGATGGAATGTGCATGGTCACAAGGTACGGTCATTTGGCTCTCTCAGGTCGCAAAACATGACACGTTCATCAATTCTTTGACGCTAAGGACTTTGTCAGTTCGTGCACAGTGGAGCTCTCGCTTCCTAAAATGCCCAAGCGCTCGAGCGAGAGAATAAAATCGTCGATGTCCGGGAAAAGCTCATAGAGTGGCCTTGTTTCCATCCCTCGCTTCGTGTTCGAATTGCGCCTGACATTCAACTTATCGCTGAACACTATCCTTTGAAATATGTCCGCCGTTCACGAGAAATCTGATGCTGCAGTGGAAGAGAAGCAAGTCTCCCCCAGTGATGATGCCTTATCTCGAGTCAGCTATGCAGAAGGAGTCGGGAGGGACTATGAACTCAAGTGCAATCTCAGTAAGCATTGAAGAGGCATTTTTTCATGTGCTGGTTGATGACTTGTTACTCGTTTAATTAGTTAATAGGTGTTTTCAAGAAGAGTCCGTAGAGCATGATTACAACTTTATGGTATATGTCCCAGGCTTATACCGCTGAGCAGGATTGGTTTTGGTCGCTATCAATGGCAACTCTTTGTTATCACTGGCCTAGGATGGCTTGCGGACAGTGAGATCGGAGTTGCATATAGTATAGCACGTGCTTGGTCTGATTGGTTGCTAGATCTCTGGCTGCAGGGTTTGGCGGTTGTGCTTCCCCAGGTACAGCAGGAGCTGAATCCAGTTCGGGTCGAGTACGCTGTCCTAGCAGAATTCGCCGGATTGATCGTTGGCGCCACAACATGGGGCATTCTGGCCGACCTTATCGGAAGAAGGCTATCTTTCAATGTAAGTCATGCGCTGAAAGCAATGTGAGACTTTTTTTGATGGGCGACTGAAAGATAACACTGTTCCTCGCTGGCCTTTTTGGATTGGCAGCAGGAGGTGCACCAAATTTTGTGGCATTTTCTTCACTTATAGCAGTCATGGGCTTTGGCATCGGCGGCAAGTGAGTACTTTTGTATTTGTAGGGGTACAGGGGGTCTCTAATCACCTTCGACATTGATGTTGGAATTTGCAGTCTGCCTGTTGATGGTAAGTGATATTGTGAACAAGCGAAGTCTTCATAATTTGTAATTCATGCCCCAAGGCGCCCTGTACTTGGAACATATTCCACAATCGCATCAGGTGCGTCAGTGGCCGCTATATTTCATCAGAATATAGACATATAATATCTGACTCTAGTGGACTTTGACTCTTCTATCGGTCTGGTGGGCTTTGGGACAATTGGTAGCATCTTTAATTAGTTGGGGTTTCATTGCCAACTTCTCCTGCAACCCTTCGATACCAAGTGGCCAGTGCGCCAAATCTGCCAACATGGGATGGCGATACACGCTGTAAGCGGCGCCTTAGCATTGTAATGTACAAGGTTGATACTCACAGCTGTCTCTAGGTATACCTTGTATGTGTTGCATCGATTGCATCAATTGCGTCAGTTCTAACTAATTCCACTGATTAGAGGAGCTTTGACGTTTTTGATGTTCATCTGTCGATTCTTTGTTTTTGACGTGCAGGAGTCATCGAAATTTCTCGTGGCGCAAGGTCGCGACGAAGAAGCTATTAAGGTCTTGCTACAACACTACGGGTTGTTTTCGGGCTCAGTTGAGCGTTTCCACAGGTCTTGGAACACATTGCAAGGCGCAATGGTAGATCTATTACGCTCAAACTCGAAGATCTGCAGGCAGTATCTGGTGATACAACATCAAAGCCTTCACCGAATTTGTCCACTAGTGTTCGGAATGCCTTTTCTGGAATGTCGCTGTGCGTCGTCAGCCGTAATATTACAACCCTTAGTGCTCAGTCCGTTACAGTTCGCATATCCGTCCGCTCTTTTCCAGCAGGCGCTTGATAATTAACACGACCCTCATCATCATTATTTGGGGGTACGTACACCAAAGAAGAGAGCGCATTTGCCCTTATTGACCTGCTGATATCCAGTTTGATTGGCATCGCATATCCACTCTTCAATGCCTATCCTCCCTCTTTATCTCTCCGCGCAAGGCTCAGCATCCGGTTCGTCAAGCGTGAGCGAGACCTACCGCAACTACACGATCGTATCCGTTCTTGGTATTCCCGGATCTTTCATTGCTAGTGCGGTAGTCGATTATACCCGCGGTACTGGTCGGTGGCTCGTCGGGGGACGGAAGCTTGCATTGGCCGTATCGACCATGCTGACAGGACTCTTCCTCTTCTTGTTCACAACGAGCAAAACGACAGCGGCGGTGCTCGGGTATTCCTGCGCTTCCGGTCTCACACAGTGCGCATTCAACTCTGACATCATAAAATGCACATGCTGACCAAATACATTCAGGAATGCGGTGCGAGTGATCTATTGAGTTGAGCATCATGCACTAATTCTTCGTCTTTAGATGTATGGAGTTTTATATGCGTATGTGAGTGGTATACTGGAGGAGCTACCTAAGATCCCGGAATGTAACTCAAAATCCTGTAGACCCCAGAGGTCTTCCCAGCACCTCACCGTGGCACTGGCGACGCGCTCTGTGCTGCGCTGAACCGCATCGGCGGCTTAATCGCCCCTCTCATCAAGATTGCCACAACGCCGCTTAGTGGCACTACATCAGCAAATACGGCAAATGGGTACATCGTGATCGCGTCCATCTTTGTAATGCTGATGGCTTTGTATTTTGTAGTCCTGTCTTTGTGTCTGCTGCGTTATTTATGGTCGCAGCCATCCTCACGATATTGCTTCCTATCGAAGTGAGTTCGCGAATTCTGGTAATCTGGTGCACCTAATGTCTCATCTTACAGACTGCGGGAAAGATGGCTTTATGAGTCTCATGAACGTGGCAGACACCAATTACAGGTTTGAGATCGTGATAGTTCGAACTTCGTGTCTAGTCGTAAACATACATCGAATGATCTATTTGTGATCAATCGCAAATCAATCGAGGCAGTCCCAAGAAAGCAAAATAAACGAAAAGGAAATAAAACAGCAAAAGTAAGAAGAGAGCACATACATCGGTCATACAGTAACGAACAAGCAAATTATCCTTGATATTTCTTGATTAAATCCCTGAGACGCGCCTGGCCAAATCCAAGGTCACCAGGCGTGCGGGTAACTCTGGGAATGGGCGTTTTAACAACATTTCTAAGATCCGATATTGTCTCTGAGATCATTGGAGGTAGAGGGCGAGATGCTGGGGTCCGGGGATTGGGTGGTGAACGAGCAAGAGAAGCAGTAGACGAAAGCATGGGCACGGCATGAGACGATGAAATAACAGCAGGAACTGTGGTCGCTTTCGTAGCCTTCCCGCGTCCTTCCTTGGCTGTATCTGCCGAACCATTGGTTTGCGGCGCCGACAGCGGGGACTTGACGAGTAATTTTCCGCCATAGTTAACAGGTTTCTTCACGGGTTGTGGAGGCCCGTTTTGCTTCGTCTGTGTTTCAGCCGTATCCGCTTTTGCGGCCCACAGCGAAGCGAATTCAGTGACCCTGCCGCCTTTCCCTCCACGTGCAGAGCGGACGTCGTAATTCACCTCAGGGCCCAGCGGTTGAGGGGAATAGCGCGGGTGACGAGGCGACAAGAAATGGCGGGTAACTGCGGATATGCGATCAGCCCTTGTGATGTCTGGGGATTTTGGTCCTGCAGGAGAGGCACCAGGAAGGGCATCAATAGGGGCTGCAATAGTTGACTGGCCTGCAGACATCTTTCTCAAGATTGGACCCGGTACCAACGACTCCGCGGCAAGAATTTTCTTCTGTGCATCAGAGCTATTATGGGTGTTTGTTGGTGCAGGCGCAGTAGGGCACTGAGTCTCGGCAGTCTTGAGCGCAGAAATAGTCACAAAGCCAGATGAGCGGGGGTTGGGGGCTGCTGAAATGTCCTCGTTGAAGGATGTGCCTCTAAGTTCTTGGTTGCCCGACGACGACGGCAACGGGCCTTCCGACGATGTCGGTGGTGCAAAAGGCCCGTTGTCAGTGATGGAAACGAAGTGAGATGCAGCGGGCGACGGCATAGATGACGAGTCATCCACAAGCGGTGGGCTCGTCGCGTCGATCTCCCCTAGCCATGCTGCAATCCGCCCTTTAACCTCACTGCGCAGCTTCCGCATATCGCCCTCTTTGCCTCTCTTCCGTTCCCGCTCCCGCTCTCGCTTCCGCGCAGCCCGCCTCTCATCATCCTCATCGCTATGCCTGCTCTTCGCCCCTCCCCGTCCCCTCTGGGTGCGCACCTCGCGGTCATCATCGCTCTGACTATGACGGCCACCTCGGTGTTGCGTCCTCTCATCCGAATCGTGATCCTGCTCTTGCTCCAGCTCCTGTTCCCGCTCGCCCTCGTCACCTCGTAGGAAAGCATCACGATCCGCAAGCGTCAGGCTCGATATGGCGCTGTCATTTATACCTGCAGGAGTACCACTCTGTGGGATCTTGATTGGCTGTACCAAGCTGCGCACGTCCGGGCGCACACCCACGTCCTGGCGGCGTGTGCCTACCTCTGCGAGCAGGCGCCGCTCGAGGGCGTCCAGGCCGCTCTCCTGCGGGACGCCTTTTCCTAAGTTACTACTCAGGCCAGATAGCTCAGTCGCTGCGCGCGGGAACTTAACGGGAGTTATAGCTGCGAGTGGTGGCGTTGGTGGAGGGGGGGAAACGGGCTTCAACTCAGGCTTGAGTGGAGAGAGAGAAGGAACAGCAGTATCGGGGAATGCCGCCTGGATGTGCTGTCGAACGTGTGATGGTCGTTTACCGGAGGGTACAGGAGGACTGGGAAGCGTCTTTTCCATCCGTTTGCCGCGCAATTTGGGAGATCTGCGCTCAGATCGCCGCTATGCCTGCCAACTTCGTCTGCCATGCGTTCCAGGGCGCAGACATTTTCGCTGCGTGGAGAGGGGCCTGAGTAAGACTGTTTTGGTGAAGGGATGGGGCGTGGTGAGTGTAATACACCTTGTGAGTCGTGAGGATTAGGAAGGGTGGGAATCTGGATTGCGCCGGGGGGCGGGCGACGAGGGGACACGTGTTGAGCAGAGGGCTGAGGCAAGGGAAACCTGTGCGACAGTGGTGAGACCGAGCGGTTTCGAGAGGATAGGCGTAGCGTCTGGGAGATGCGAGACGCACGAGCACCTTTGCCCTCTTCTGAATCAGCATGGTGCTGAGGGCTGCTTTCGACAGCCTGCGGAGGGCGATATGAAATAGGTGGATGAGGTAGCGGAAGATGAGGTGCTGATGTAGGAAGCTCCCATGCTAATGTTGTGTCATAATACGGCATCTGAAGGTGGGGTTCGGCTGATGATGGTCGAGGTGGTACTGGAGTATAGTGTTGGAAGTGTGGATTAGATGAAAATAAATCTTGAGGATAATACTGCTCCGAGAATGCAGGGGTCAAAGGCTTGTAATCCGCTATTAGAGACTGTGGTACCCAGCACGCATGTGGTGCATCGTATTGCTGCGATGTAAAATGAGGATCCACGTAGGAAGCCCAGGAGGCGGTGAGAACTGTGTAGGAGGTGATGCATACGACTGTGATGAAGTTGCAGGGAAGGCGTAGGGTGACGCGTGTGCCTTAGGTACAGGCCAAGGGATTGTGAATGACCAGCGGAATTATAATTATGGCAGGCTCGCTGAAGGCACTTCATCAAAGCGTTGCCCAATAATAAGATTAACACTACGCACCTCCCAATAGGCATATCGACCCGGAGTCTCAGGCTGCAACGAACTTCAAACAAACAGTCAGTTATGTTTCCATCCTCGCCGACGCGAGCACCACCGCGAGATCCACAGGAAGACCGAGGGATATTAACCACCAAGTTGGCGACACCTTCAATGCCAGGGGGAACCATGTATTCGTGACCTCTGAACTCGACCTCGGTGACTGTATCACTTATTTTTAACGCCCCCTTATCGACAGAAGGTGATGACAATCGAAGTTCACGAGAAAGTGTGAGTGTGACCCCGGACGTCTGTCAGATTCATGCTAAGTTAATTCCACAGACAAAAAGAGTCAGCACGACGAACCCAGTTAAGTGAATGATTCTTAAGCTGTAACTCGACACAAGCCACTTCCCCGGCGATGATAGGATCATTCGTGACAAAAGCTTGGGCCCAAATATTCCCACTATCGGCGATAGCAAAACCTTGAGGTGGTTTCGATGATGCCCTGTGATCACAGTATTCGACTACGTTAATGTCTTGCTGATCGGTCACGAGGCGTTTTTCTCCTCTCCAAGCAACGCCGACGCTCGCCCGAATTTCGTATCGTATTTGAGCAGGACCGAATGATATTGAGGCAGGGGATGAAGGTGGGAGAGGAAAGCGAAAGAAGAATGTAGTGAGACCACGACGTGCAGGATAGTGATGTGCCGGAAGGGGCGGTTCCCCTGGTGGAGGAATGAAGTCAGACTGGATGGCATTCGATGGCGGAAGTCCTGGCCCCTGGAACAATCTGCGGGAGTGGATAAAGGTGGAGGTGGCTGAGTGGTCACGAGACGTAATTTCTGGACATCATGCATTAAGCATTAACTGGTGGTCGTGCAATAATGAATGTGGTAAACAAACCTTGGACGGCGAATAACTCGACCATCATAAGACCAATGCCAAGACCGAACTCGCCATCTCCGCGACATGCGACTTCCATTTTTCCAGAAATATTACTTCCAGCCACAAATATGGGGTCAGATAGCGTCAGGGACACCTTGACCTTGGAGTGATGCGGTGAAGCATTCATAGGCACTGGCCGAGATTGGAGCGCCATGTTTTTGGCCGAGATATGAACAAAAGGAAGAGCTAGGCAACAAATGGCAGATAAGATCAAGCAGGTAGAGATAATGACAGATACCAAAGACAACGATGGTGTAGCGGATGATTACCCAGGTAAGAGACACGACCAAAATGCGCCATGGTAGACGACATGGAAAGTAAGCAGTGAAATTACACGGAGTTCATGATGTTCTTGTGGATAAATTTTAAGTCGTTTCAGCTTGGTTTGAGCCTGGTCAGACTCTCCTTGTCACTTGTGGTAAAGGCACCTAGAATGTACCGCAGTGGATGTTTGGCCTTCTTAGGATCAAAAGCCTCAGTGCTTGCTTAGTAATACTCCAGCGGAAATTTCCGATCTCGCAAGGCAACGGTTTATGCAGTCTGTCCCTACCTGCCCCTACTTCAAAACCTTCCAAGTCCGATAGGTTCCGTACAAACAAAGGCACTTCGATCCAGGCATAGTATATCAAGTATAAATATAGCTTGCTTCACATAACGTTCATGTTTTACCCTCCTCTATTTTACCCTCCTCTGTTTCTGCCGTCTTCTCCGAAACAGAATACAACTGAACCTCACCCCTAACCATCTGCTCAACGTTGGATTCATCTGTTTCATCCGATACAGTTGCTGAGAATGCCATAGTCGTACACACTGCAGCGGCTCGGGTTTGCTCAGACGTGATTGCACGCCCTCGTGCTACACGGATGATGATGAGCAATTGGGCAATGCCCTAAAAACAGGTTAGCATCAGAGACGCGGGTAACGCAGGTTTCCGACTGCTTACCTGGACATGGCTAATAGACAAGAAGCATAAATTTGAGACATTAGAATGCAGACCGAAGGAAACTATAAAAACAATGGCATAGGCAATGTATAGCATGGCGGACTCGATGACCATCAGGGCGACGGTATCATAGGTGCTAGAATCGTATTCCCGCATGATCCTCTTCATCAGGCCTCGCATGGCGAGCAAACGACTCGTCACGAGAACGGAGTAGGTCACAGTGAGCCCCACTTCGATGCAGAGGTAGATAAGCTCGGTGTTGATATTGTACCATATGGCGCCAGCGCTCGACTGGATTAAGACGAGAATAGACGTTACTGCACAATGGTGTCAGTGACTACTGTCGTTTGGTAAACGATGAACCGCACCAATCATGGCAATATAGAAAGTGATCATCGGGACCATGATGTATCTTTTCCAATTCCATATCACAAAACAACGGTGAAGCTAAGTATGTCAATAATTTAACTTGCACCAGTCCATATAGCGAACTATCAACTCACAAGCAGGGCTTGCATAAACCACTCCATGACAAAGTAACTAGACGAAAACTTCGTCAACACTAGAGACCTGGAGATGGATGGGCAGAGGTACTTACCAGGAAAGCGCCACAACATTGATAGAATAATTCATTTCGTTTTCAATTAGAGCAACCGGACCACCAGGTGCATCACGAAGGTCTATCCAGATCATCTCTGTATACCTTGCGTTCGCAGCAAAGCCTATCGTCCCCAATACGAACGTGATAAAGACATAAGAAAGAAGAGCAAAGCGGTGATCTGCAATCTTTCCCCCACGTCGAGGCTTTTGCATGAGAGCAGTTGCAGCTTGCACTGTGAGGATAAAGAACCCGCCTATTGTAGTGCATACTAAGTCAACTTCCGAATTGTCATGTCGACTGAAAATGTACCGTAGGACACAGCTCCTAATGCCATTCCATCGAGACGAGATCGTTCAAGCCACAGATCTGTCTGTGGGGTGTCGCAAGACATGGCCCAAATTTGGTCACTGACCAGGGGAGGGGAGGGGAGGGGAGGGGAGGGGAGGGAAGACACACAGATCAAGTCACCAAAGAGGACGGTCAGGAACGACTGGGGAAGACGCAGCAGTTATAAAGAGACTCAGAATAGATTCGCAGTGTCCACATGAGAGACGGATACCAACACTCTGAGCAGAACATTCCCAACATAATGAGTGTGACACTCATCCCGGGAATGTTTTGCAACAGCGCCATGAGGTCAGTGTCCCTTTGCGTGGATGTCATACATAGACACTATAAAATGTCAGTACTACTTATGTAGCGTATATAGCGATGCAACATTCAAGATGAGGCTTCGCTACTAGGTGTCCAGTGCTGCGTGAACGCACTACAGATGGACTGTTGCTATCAGATCAGCCTGTGTGATGGTCTACAATGTTATAATAAACACTGTTTGACGATTGGTCGAACCACAACAGTGCCAAGCCAGTGCGGTTCAGATGATATTATGTCAACACCTCCACAGTGAAAAAGTTGGGCGGGCCCCTACGAATTAGTACACATGAAGCAGCTGAGTGACACAGAAGTGAAAAACAAGGTGCAAAGAACGAATGACAACAAGGATCTCAAAAACGTTGTCGGCTCCACTATTCCCGGTACCTTGATGAGATAAAAGTAGTTCTGTTCTAGCCTTCCCCACACCTCCCCACACACACGCACATTGCACGCACACGTATTTACAACGCGCGTTCGCATAGACACACCCGCCGCATCTCTACATAGTCTCGTACACACAATAGTATTTCAAGATTAATGTCTATGCTATACTAGCACTTCTGCTTCCGTCGCCTCAGCCATAAAAGAATGCAACTCAACACCGTCCTGCTCAGACCCAGCTATTCGTTCAAGATTGGTTTCCTCTGTTGCGTCACATGCAGTCCCTGAGAATGGAATAGACGTAGACACTGCAGCGACTGGGGTTGACCGCTCGCATGCAATTGCCCTCCCTCGTGCCACACGGATGATAATGAGCAATTGGGCAATGCCCTAGACGGAAAACCAAGATAGCATCAGAGACGCAGATGACTCAGGTTTCTGCATGCGTACCTGGACATGGCTAATAGACAGGAAGCACAGATTGGAGACATTAGAATGCAGACCGAAGGAAACTATGAAGACAATGGCGCAGGCAGAGTATAGCATGGCAGATTCGATGATCATGAGGATGACGGCATCATAGATACTAGAATCAAATTCCTCCATGGCCTCCTTCATCAGGCCTCGCATGAGGAACAAACGATTCGTCACGAGAACCGTATAAATTACACTGAGTCCCACTGAGAGGCAGAGATAGATGAGCTGGGTGTTGATATTGTACCATATGGCGCCAGCACTTGACTGAACCAAGACGAGAATAGACATTGCTGCCCAAGATGTCAGTAACTGCTGTCGCTTGATAAATGATGGACCGCACTGATCATAACAATATAGAGAGTGGTCATCGGGATGATCACATATCTTGTCCAATTCCATATCACAAAACATCGATGAAGCTCAATATTTCAGAATCAGACTTGCACTAGTCCATACGGCGAACTATTCAGCTCACAAGCAGGGCTTGCATAAACCACTCCATGACGAAGTAACTACAAGATCGTCAACACTAGAGGTCTGGAGATGGATAGGTAGAGGTCCTTACCAGGAAATCGCCACCACATTTATAGGATAATTCATTTCGTCCTCGATTAGTTCGACTGGACCACCGGGCGCATCACGGAGGTCTATCCAGATCATTTCTGTATACCTTGCGTTCGCAGCAAAGCCTATCGTCGCCAATACGAACGTGATGATGACGTAGGAAAGAAGAACAACTCGGAGGCGACGATCTTCAATTTTCCTTCCATGTCGAGGCCGTTGCATGAGGGCAGTCGCGGTTTGCACTGTAAGGAGAAAGAATACACCTATTTCGGTACGTAAGTCATCTTTCCAATTGTCCCATCTCGACTGAAAATGTACCATAGGATACGGCACCTAACGACATTCCATCGAGACGAGATCGCTCAAGCCACGGATTTGCCTGTGGGGTGTCGGATGACATGACCCAAAATTCATCGACCAGGCGAAGGGAGGTTAGAGAAGACACCAAGACCAAATAGCCAAACCTATTCAATGGTAGAAATAACCAAAAGGATGACTGGGAATGAGTGGGAAGAAGCAGCGGTTATATGGAAACTCACAGTAGTGTACACCTGGGAGACAGATATCGACACTCCGAACAAGACATAACTCCCGACATAATGAGTTTGACCTTATCATGTCGGGGATAAGTTTTGCGATGGCGGCTTGTCTCCTTTTACGTGGGTGATAGACCTTGGATGTTAGCAAGTACTTGCTTATGATGTAGTACCACACATTATGATAGTGGTGCAACATGTTACATTTAACAAACCCTCGCTGTGCGTCCAAAATTGTCCAGGCCCCAGGGCCGCATGAAAGCATTGCGGGTCCGGAACCTTGCGGGGTCGCACTGCACGAGTCTTGAGACGGACTGTTAAAATAGTGGTATCACGGACTTATGATTCGATGATCGAATAGCAGTGCGAAACTGGTGTGATGTACGGGATCTTTACCTTGGCATTGGACAGGCATTCCCACCTATACCGGCGGCCGAGTGAATAGGTTCAACTTGGTTGGCCGAACGTGTGCCATAGACTAGTGACCAGCCCCTCTATGAGGCAAGCCATCGATAGTGTGCCAGTGGTAACCGATAATAGTACACGCACATGAGTGGTGAATTACCCTGTTAACGGCACCGGACGTGAATTCGGTTCAATTTTTTCAATTCGCTAGTTGCAACTTCCCTGCAGTACCCTTTACTTACAACTTCACCTGGTACTTTTGGCCTTGTTAGCACGTCAGAAGACTCAGAACCCTCAGGCTCTGCTTACCTCGGAGTGTAAACCGCCATCTTTAGCATCCCCGGATTCACTCATACAACGAACCAAGTGAGAAAATTGTCTTCCCATCCAGCAGCCAACAAGATTGCGCTATTTGCAAGCACCCATTGACTCGTATGGGAATGATTACTTACCATCCCAGATCGACCCTATCGCTCACAAATTCGTTTTCCAGCGATTGGCGTACATAATCATGATGATGATGATGATGATGATGAAAGGTCTCAATACAATATACCGATCGGGGGTAGATGGGGAAGAAACTTTGAACGACTCAGATACTTGGAATGAGTAACATCACGATGCATGATGCCCAGAGCTAAATGCGATGCGCCAGTCAGACTTCGATATCCCCCCGGCTTGGGCTTACCTTCTTCATTCTTGAAGCACGGGAAAAGATGCTAGCGCTATGCGGTTTGTGAGCTGATCACTCTTGCTTTCCATAGTTTATGACCAAGTCACGGTATCCGCAGGCTGAAATAATGCTCCTCGCCACCTGGAGACTCGGAGTTTACTATGATTCCACTTTTCTGAGGACGACGTACTAGAATAAAATCAACCACTGTGCTGCGATGCCGACGTTCATTAATATCCCCCGCCACTAACGTCAGGGTTCGACGCAGCACCCATCAACAAACTTGGGTTGGCTTCACCGTTACGGTCTTGCGCTGGCCTCTCGTTCCATCCATTCTGGTGTCACACTGCCATAATGCTCGTTGCCAGTTCGACTCGTACGACCCCGATCCCCGCATCATGTCCTGATTTTTTTTTTCTACTCAAGGGTCATTGCGGCACGACAACGCTAGCAATGCTTATGACGCGCGACCCCCATGGTGGTTGGTAGTTTCATCTCTGCACATAGGTACGTATCTTGCATTTCACTCGTGCAGTGATGAATCTCACAGCGTCATAAGCTGTAAACTTTTGTTGGAGGCGTTTTGGAGTGTGTTGCTCACCAAGGCGGTCCTCGATTCTAGTAACCCGACGAACTGATGTCGCAGGCTTTTCGTACCTTTTCTCCACCCTTTAGATGGCCAGACCGCACGGGTATCAATGCAATCTTTTTATGCAAGTTCTGCTCTTGCAACAAGGGGTCGCGCTAGCGCATCTTTGTTGGCGAGAACCTCCATCTTGTCATTGTCGACGCGTCAGTGTACTCAAGTCATCAGATCATCTACCATACTACTTCAATGTCCACATTTATTTGCAAAATCTATACAGATGGCCTATGGTTGATTTTCCTCCAATAGATTATTTGTATGACGTACATACTAGTACATTACACAAATTTTTCAAACTGCGATTCATTCTATTCCGCATTTTCCAGCCTACAGATAGTCACCCAATGCCATCCCAGAACGAAGAAAGGTTAGATTCAGCTTTTAGGAGTATTTACCGAGTCTTATGTGCCGCGATCTACAGGAGCGATGCCGCAATCCATGCAGTTGCTAAGTGCATCACGCCCGTACGACCAATTAGTTGTTGCAGGGATCAGTCATACTCTAATTGAACTCTAGCCTGCAGACAATAACTTAGAAACCAGTCTTCCTCAAAATATGGACTGGGGGTCGTTGTGTGCTCGAGCCGAAAGTCTCATCAGCAGCTACAACCAACTGCATCGAGATGAAGACATAGAAGAAGCCGTCCTAATCCTTTCTGAGTGGTACAATAGCAGGCCTTCTGGCAGTGATAATCGCGCTGCCTGCGCCAACAGCCTTGGTAACGCGTTCCAGATGCGTCTCCGTCACTCGAATAGCATCGACGACCTTAAGCAAGTCGTACATTACTGGAGTATAGCTCTAGAGTCCTGGAATTCTCAGGGATCACCATATTACTTCCCTTTGGTGGTCAACCTGGGAAGCATGCTTCGCAGGAGGTTTGAATGGGAAGGAAATTTCGAGGACATTGAACAAGCCATCAAGATGTATAGCGCCGCCATGTCTAGCTGTCCTCCTGATAACCCATATCGTCACAACCTCCTCAACAATTATGCCTCCGCGGTTCTCAGTCGTTTTGAGCAGGCCGGAGATGCTCAAGACCTGGACCTTTCGATTCACAACCGCCAAGAATGTCTGTCGCTGCGGCCGCCCGGCCACCCAAACCGTTTCTCGTCTTTGTCAAACCTTGCTGATGCAATCTGCATTCGCTATCGTCATAAAGGACTCGCGGATGACCTCACCAGTGCAATGGCACACTATCGTGGAGCATTGGAACTTTGTCCGGTCGAAAGTCCATCTTACGCGATAGTTCTTATGAATGTCGGGATTCTATTGCAGAATTCATTCGAGCGCAACGGGGACTTGCAGAACTTGCAGGCGGCAATAGAGCATCATAGTGCTGCACTGACAGCTTGTCCCGAGAACCATCCGATGCGATCTTCCCTCCTCGCCAACTACGCGGGCACTCTCTATATGAGATTTGAGCAGAGTGGAGATACCAACGACCTCGAATATTCCATCGTGCTTTATACCAGCTGCTTGGCGAATCAACCCCCCACACACCTGTATCGCTTCTCCTCCCTTCAGGGTCTCGGGAACGCTCTGATGCGCCGCTTCAACGTTAACGGAGCTCCCGAGGATCTTGATCTCGCTATAACGCACACAGCATCTTCCGTGGCTCTGTGTGGACCCTCGCATCCAGAACATATATCTATTCTTATGAGCTTGATCAACTGCCTCATCGTGCGTTACAAGGAGCGCGGAGATATCAGTGACCTCGATGCTGCTGTCGAGCACTCTGAGGCAGCTATGCAAGTCTGCCCGAGGGAGAACATCGACTACTTCCGTCTGTTGACTCTTGTCAATGACGCCTTGTCTACACGGTTTTCTCGGCGACAGGACGTCGGAGATCTGAAGAGAATAATCGACTACTGCGACTCAGCTCTCACAGATGTCCCGCATCACTACATCTCTCGGGGCCTTGCTATGCATCGTGCAGATGCTCTCCTACAGCGTTATTTCCATGAAGGGGGCATGGATAATTTAGAGCACGCTATTTCGTTTTACCAGGACATAATGCAAGATTTTTCTGGAGGTCATCAAGCCTTTTCCCATGTCCTCATTCAGCTAGCATCTGCACTTCAAGCTCGCTTTCAGCAGAGTGGGAAGGCGGATGATATTAATTGCGCAGTCAAACACTATCGCACGGCATCTGAAGCATGCCCTCCTGGTCATATTGACCATTTTGCTGCCTTTTCAGGTCTCGGAAACGCTCTCCTGCTACGATATCTCATCTTCGGTCCTCTGGATGATCTCGACGAATGCATAGTTCACCTAGCTCATGTTGTCGAAGCCCGTGCTTCGGCCACCAACCACCCAGAGTATCCCAGAGGTCTTGCAAATCTTGCCTATGCCATCTTCGTCCGCTTCCAAACCCAACATGATATCGTTGATCTGGACATCGCAGTAGATTATCTACAGTCGGCTCGGGATCATCCCAACCAATCAGAGGGACACATTATTTCCTACCACCTTGCCTCTGTACTTTCGGCTCGTCATAATGAACGTCAAGATATCGATGATTTGCAAGAAAGTATCAAACTGTTTGAAACAGCGCTTCCCATGTTTCCCCCCAATAACCCCCAAGTGCTTCACCTCCGCCGAAACCTTGCTCGCGCCTTCCAGAAGATGTACGTGAAACGACGGACGATTAACGATCTTAATGCTGCGATTGCTCATCTTGACGCATATTTGACGATCTCGCCAGAGGATCACCCCGACCTGCCGCTTACGCTGGTTTGGCTAGCAAGCTGTCGGCGTATGCGGGCGTACGAGTGTGAAGATGATGACGACTTTTGGAGCGCTCTCGCACTTCTTGCCATTGCCAGTGAGAAGCTGCCCGAAGGTCACTCACAGTTTTTCATCGTTTACAACCTCTATGTGATCATCTACCGAGATTGCTACGAGCGAATCAAGGACGCTTCGTTTTTAGAGAAGGCATTCCAGTATCATGAGTTGGCTTCTAGCGCATCTGGAATCCACACGTGGAATCAGCTTACTGAGGCTTTAGATTGGAGAAAGGACGCCGATATTTTTCATCATTCGTCGGCTCTGGAAGCATACAAAACTTCCATGAAGCTACTCGACCGTCATATCATGGTTACTCCTACGGTTTCTGGGCGCTATAAAGCTATGCTCAGTGGTGTATTGCGTGATACGCCCTCACTCGCTGCAGATGCTACTGCCTGCGCGATCAGCGAGGGCGATCTCGAGCTGGCAGTCGAACTCTCAGAACAAGGCAGAGGGCTTCTTTGGTCACAGATGTCTCGCTTTCGAGCAACCCTCGATGATTTACGAGCCGTTGATGACGAAGGCGGTCGACTTGCGGATGAATTCGAGTTCCTCAGCGCTCAGCTCGGGAGGAGGCAAACTGACTCCTCAGGTATGGGCGCCGTCACTCAATTGCTGAGAAGAACACAGCTGGAACAAGAGGCGCGTCAATATCGCCAGCTCTCGTCTCAATGGGATGCCGTAGTGGCCAAAATACGGCAAAAGCAAGGATTTGCGTATTTCTTGAACCCAATGCCCTACAAGAAGCTAAGGGCAGCTGCAATTGCCGGCCCCGTCGTCATCATCAATGCAAGCGTGAAGCGATGTGATGGGATCATCGTTACCAAAGACGGGTCTCCTCGACTCATCCCACTCCCCCATGCCTCGCTAGCAGGCATTGCTACCATGTCTGATGACTTCCGCGATGTATTACGGAACACCGCGGGAGTTGGAGAAGAGAAGATGAGAGAAAGGCAGCTTATACCTGTCCTCCGCAGGCTTTGGGATGCTGTGCTTTCTCCCATTGTTGAGGAGCTTTTGACCATTGTGCCGAAGGGCTCTCGTGTTTGGTGGTGTCCAACTTCTAAGCTCACTTCGATGCCCATTCATGCTGCTGGACCATACCACAAAGGAGCCAGTAACATGCCCAATATCTATGTTTCGTCATACACACCAACTCTTTGTGCCTTGATACGCTCAAGGACGAAAGACGTATCTAAGGTCGCATCGAAGACTCCATCATTCGCTTCCATAGGTCAATCAAAACCGAATTCCGGGAGTGGCGAAAGGGAGTTAAAAGAGGTGGGAGCAGAGCTTGAACTGGTCAAGTCCCTTGTACCACCATCAATGCCAAACTCGGAGGTTTCCGAGGACGAAGGAACTGTCAGTGGGGCGATCCAAGCCTTGCAAACTAATTCATGGGTCCACCTCGCATGTCACGGCAAGCAAGATTTTGTTCAGCCGTTCGATTCGTCCTTCGCTCTCCGTGACAAGCCATTGCGGCTTTTAGACATCATACAAGCCCAACTGGAAAACCCAGAATTCGCTTTCTTGTCCGCCTGTCACACCGCGGTTGGTGACAAGAACACACCCGATGAAGTCATACATCTAGCCGCGGGGATGCAATTTTCTGGTTTCAGAAGTGTCATCGGTACAATGTGGGCGGTGGATGATACCACTGCTCACCACATGGTGAAAGAATTCTATAGCGCGATGTTCAGTGGTAAAATCGACTGCAGGAACGCGGCGAGGGCTTTGAACAAGGCTTCCAAAGCTGTCGATAAGGATAAAGTACCGATGGACCAGAGAATTGTATTCATTCACATTGGAGCATAGTTAACCGTGCAGTGGATAGCATGTACTACTAGTCAAATCTGGGGATCCCGACGCGTGGTGGTTGAGTACATAAGATGATATCATGTTCGACATGTTGGTCAGAGTCTGACGCAATGAGCCGCGTGACGCACGTAATTTACGCGCTTACTTATACATATTGCTGCATATGGAAACACATTTGTTTGAGTACTATCCCTTCTGGTGCAATCGGCACCCCAGGGAGGTCGGCAGTTACGCTTTTTCGCAGGGTTTGTGTGACAAAGTATCACGATTCTCCGCCAAAATGTGTGACCTGCTGACTTCCTTGGGTGCCGACTGCACTGGAAGGGATACATAGTATAGCTAGTTCAACTTGCATGCTACCGGCGGCAGAAGTTCTTTACATCGAATCACAACTTGAACTTCCTCCGTTTTAGAACCGAAACCGCTACTAGTTGGCTTATTATATCTCTGAACCTTCGGACGAACAAAGGACGCCGTGCAATCACTGCAGTGCTAGTGATTGCGCCATAATCGCAGTCGATGGCTACTACAGCCCGCTGCGACCACGAGGGTTGAAATATGATACAGAGCTGTGAGTACTAAGTAGTCAATCCCCCGTCAGTAGTCTCATGGCCAACGTAGAAAACGCCCTGGACTTCGAAGTCCTCTCTCTTGACACTCAAAGCGAGGACGTGCAAGATGAAGGAAACATCGTGCTAGTGGGAGCACCCATAGAAAAGGCGACGCAAGTTCACTTCTATCCGATAATCACTCATACCCTCTGCAGAGCAATCCCTTGGGTCATGAGGTTACATTACTGTCCTCCGTTATGCTCAATCTCGGGCAAATACTCGGCGCAGGAATATATTCTGTCCCGGGCGTCATCCTGAATTCTGTTGGCTCGATCGGGCTGCTCTTCGTCTTCTGGCTATTGGCTCCATTGTTTGCACTCGGCGGTCTCATGGTCTACAGCGAATACGCAAGTATGTACCCAAAGAGATCTGGAGCAGAAGTTGTGTACTTGGAGCAAGCATATCCTCGTCCACAGTTTTTGGTCCCAGTAGCGTTTGCTGTGACTTCAGTCCTTCTGTCGTGCGTGCTGCGGTTTGCATATTGAATGAGATATTCATGAGATGTGCCTTCCACACTGATCAGGTTTAGCGCAACAAATTCCATTATATTTGCGCAGTATGCGCTGACTATCTTCGATGTTCCCATTACTCCCGCAAGGCAGACTGCCATTGCCATAACGGTTTGCACTGTTGGCGTAGCTTGTGAGCTTCCTGTATTTCTTGCGCTAAGGCACAATCTGGAACTTGACCACGCAGTCGTTGGTCTGTCAACAAAATGGTCTTTAAGAGCTGTGAACTTTCTCACTGGGTTGAAGGTCCTTTCTCTTGTCTTGTGAGTATGTCGTCCACTATCCGGCATATACTAATCGACTGTTCTTTTAGCCTAGTCTTCACGGGGGCCCTCGTACTTGGTGGTTTTACTCGCATCGATGATCCATTTGCCAATTTTCGGTCCCCCTTCAGCGATAGCACAATCAATCCAAATTCCTTGGCTACCGCCCTAGTCAAGACCAACTTTGCATTTGCTGGCTGGCATAACGCATTTAATGTCCTTGGGGAAGTGCGTACACGTGATCCCGTCCGCACAGTACGCAAAGCTGGCTACCTGTCGCTGCTTTTGGTCACATGTCTTTTTTTCTTTGTCAATGTTGCGTATGTGGCAGCAGTGCCAAAGGACGAGATAAAAAATTCGGGGCAGCTCGTCGCTGCTCTATTTTTTCAGCGTGTATTCGGAGAGGGTTTCACGGCCAAAACCCTGCCGATCATGGTCACTTTGAGTTGCTTCGGAAACATCGTGTGTACACTATGTATTCCGCTTGTCCGAGGTACTCACTAAATGCATGTCTAGATCGCCGTGGTAAGGAACACATCTTGAAACTGCTCGTTATAATGCGTCAACTATATTTCATAGACTATTGGTCAGGCACGCATATTGCGTGAAGTTGCCCGTCAAGGGCTGCTTCCGTATCCAAGATTTTTTGCGTCGACCAAGCCATTTGGCACACCATTAGCACCCGTGTGTCTGAAGTATTTTCTCACAGTCTTTGTGATAGTTGCCCTCCCCGCACAAGATGCGTTTAATTTCTTATTGGACTTGGCTTCTTATCCGAATCTAGTAGGATTTTTACCCCACCATCGTGTATTAAGTGCTGAACAAGTCCTAGGTGTTCAATGCTGCAACTGCTATAGGAGTGTGGCTTCTTCGAAAGCGGCGAACACTTGCCGGCCTCGCACCTTCCAAGTATCGCGCGAGAAATATTTACGTTTCCCTTTACCTCCTCAGCGCAATATTTCTCCTCATTATGCCCTGGTATTGTCTTTTCGAATCTACCCCTTGTAACAGAACTAATTGATTTCACCAGGGTACCACCAGAACGTGGTCATGCTGACGTGTCTTTCTGGTACGCAACGTAAGTCCAATATCCTTGCATTTTTGGGCCCACATCTGACCACATCCATTCAGTTACTGTGTAGTGGGCCTTGGCGTCCTTGCAGTGCGTACACACAATATGTAATTCCACATGAAACTGACCTTTTACAGTTGTGCGGAGTCTACTACTGGTTGTGGATTGTCTTCTTGCCATGGCTAGGAGGGTATACCATTGTGGAGGAGGTAGAACGATTGGAGGACGGCGCGTTAGTCGCACGGTTGAAACGCAAACACCACCCTTCAGTTGCAGACACCGATAATAGAGAGCAGCAACCGCTCATTGTCAGTACTTGATGAACCCGAATATATTTCAATTATAGTAATACCAGTGTGATCGCTTGGCATCATTGTCGTACAAGTGCATGGCCCTGGTGCGAACGGATCCGCCACACCCACCCAGTCTAAGACCAGAGCGTAAAGTGCCCGTATGGCGTGCTCTAGAGTATTATGGTCAACAAGCCTTGGAGACACGTTGTACTGATCACTAAACTCCCGAGGTTCCAGTGCAAACACCGTGACATTGGATGGAGGAGTGGGGTAGCAAGTGAGCACACCACAGCATCTCGGTAAATATCTTGGTGAGACTTAACAATATGAGTACAGAGAACATTTCCAATGTGTATAACTCAGAGCAGGAAGACGCTAATGATAAACCATAGATCAAAGACAACAAAAGGAACGTGGTAAGTAGTTGAAATGTTTCCCAAGTCTAGAGCCCCGCTCTGACCTCAAACCAACCCCAATATCGAGCTTCGTTCCGGCTCTCCCATTATGCGCTTCTTCTCAGCGACGCGTTTTTCCAGTTCCAATCGGACTAGTTCGCTCTTGAGTTTCTCTATGTGAACTTCATTCACAGGATGTGAGGAGCCCATGATCTGCCGTGCATGCGCCCAACTCGAGTTGCTTGTCTCCGGGCGACCCCTCAGAGAACATTCAGCTGCTTGAGGCGCATTCTGTTTCTCTTCCCAGAATGCTACTGCCTGGCGCGCATCGAACCTGGCATGCGCAAGGATTCTGGCGGATACAACATCTACTTCTATTTCCTGGTGCACGCTCGTGCAATATTCCCCTATTTTAGTCAGTTCGCCAGAACCGACTTTGCCCAGTTGGCTGCATCGTTGACAAAAGGCCCAAACAACGGCTTACCGGGAATAAGAGGGTGCGCGTGATATCAGCAAACATGGAAATCAAGGCAGGAACCATGATAGTGGCGGATGAGAGCATCTCGAGGTGATGCGAGAGAACGAGATGTGCACCTTCATGGGCAAGGAGAATGGCGAGTTCGGCTGTTTGTTGCTCTGAGACTGTGGGGACACACCAAGACGGTTGGATGCACCCGGGGTTAGCCTACAATAGTTGGATAATTTCAGACTTTATTGAAGTGCAAAAAGTATTAAGTTTCCGTAGTCTCAGGCGCGTGCTTCTGAAGTAATACCAACTCAGGTTTTATAGGGAACCCATAAGAAACGCGTAAAGTAAGCAAAACTGTACCTATGCATACCTAAACCACCGACAAAATAAGGTTCAGCCACGACGTTACAGTTTCGGCCGCTTCCGAGTCGAGCTCATAAATTCTAAGTCCAACAAAAAGGACCCATACACTTCTGTATTATTGAATCTGAAGTGCAACATTTGTTGTGACACTCAAGCTCAGTTTATTGTGGTGTTTGTCCCATGGACAATGTAGTTTGAACCTGAGGACATTTTCAACTTTAGCCGCTGGTTGCAATGTCATTTTTATCCAGGGGACAAGGGTGATTGAAACCTGAATACTGGTTGTTCCAGAACATGAGGGTCAGTGTGCTATTGTCAGTATGACCTGGGGCACGAATGTTCGGGTGAAGGAGGAACATTAACTCCGTCGGTGCCGACGTCTCACGCTAGCTTACCCAGGCTACAGCTCCTGCTTGTCATTATAAGTCACTGTTTATCCAAGAGATATTGAAGGAGGTTTGGGGCTGCTGTTTCTGGGTCGCTTTAGAAGTGCTACCGCTATCTATTATCACTTCTAATTACGGGGCTTACGTGGGAGTCACAGGTGTGCGCCATAATCCCGGTCCATGGCTACTCCTAGTACAGCCCGCTGTAACCGCGAGGTTAAAGATACAGTCTACAGAGTTGTGATTACTAAGTAGTCCTAGTATCAACCCACCGTCAGTAGTCTCATGGCTAACGTAGAAAACGCCCTGGACTCCGAAGTCCTCTCTCTTGACACTCAAAGCGAGGACGTGCAAGATGAAGGAAACATCGTGCTAGTGGGAGCACCCATAGAAAAGGAAACGTCAGTTCACTTCTATCCGACAGTCACTTATACCCCCTGCAGAGCAATCCCTTGGGTCATGAGGTTACATTACTGTCCTCCATTATGCTCAATCTCGGACGAATGCTCGGCGCAGGGATATATTCTGTCCCGGGCGTCGTCCTGAATTCTGTTGGCTCGATCGGGCTGCTCTTCGTCTTCTGGCTATTGGCTCCATTGTTTGCACTCGGCGGTCTCATGGTCTACAGCGAATACGCAAGTATGTACCCAAAGAGGTCTGGGGCAGAAGTTGTGTACTTGGAGCAAGCATATCCTCGTCCACAGTTTTTGGTCCCAGTAGCGTTTGCTGTGACTTCAGTCCTTCTGTCGTGCGTGCTGCGGTTTGCATATTGAATGAGATGTTCATGGGATGTGCCTTCCACACTGATCAGTTTTAGCGCAACAAGTTCCATTGTGTTTGCGCAGTATGCGCTGACAATTTTCGATGTTCCCATTACTCCCGCAAGCCAGACCGCCGTTGCCATAACGGTTTGCACTGTTGGCGTGGCTTGTGAGCTTCCTATATTTCTTGCGCTAAGGTACAATATGGAACTTGACCACGCAGTCGTCGGTCTGTCAACAAAATGGTCTTTGAGAGCTGTGAACTTTCTCACTGGGTTGAAGGTCCTTTCTCTTGTCTTGTGAGCACGTCGTCCACTATCCGGCATATGCTGATCGACTGTTCTTTTAGCCTAGTCTTCACGGGGGCCCTCGTACTTGGTGGTTTTACTCGCATCGATGATCCATTTGCCAATTTTCGGTCCCCCTTCAGCGATAGCACAATCAATCCAAATTCCTTGGCTACCGCCCTAGTCAAGACCAACTTCGCATTCTCTGGCTGGGAAAACACATTTAATGTCCTTGGGGAAGTCCGTACGCGTGACCCTGTCCGCACAGTACGCAAAGCTGCCTTCCTGTCGCTGCTTTTGGTCACATGTCTTTTTGTCTTTGTCAATGTTGCGTATGTGGCAGCAGTGCCAAAGGACGAGATAAAAAATTCGGGGCAGCTCGTCGCTGCCCTATTCTTTCAGCGTGTATTCGGAGAGGGTTTCACAGCCAAAACTCTGCCGATCATGGTCACTTTGAGTTGCTTCGGAAACATCGTGTGTACACTATGTATTCCGCTTGTCAGAGGTACTCACTAAATGCATGTCTAGATCGCCGTGGTAAGGAACACATTTTGAAACTGCTCGTTATAATGCGTCAACTATATTTCATAGACTATTGGTCAGGCACGCATATTGCGTGAAGTTGCCCGTCAAGGGCTGCTTCCGTATCCAAGATTTTTGCGTCGACCAAGCCATTTGGCACACCATTGGCACCCGTGTGTCTGCAGTATTTTCTCACAGTCTTTGTAATAGTTGCCCTCCCCACGCAAGATGGGTTTAATTTCTTAGTGGACATGGCTTCTTATCCCAATTTAGTAGGATTTTTACCCCACCATCGTGTATTAAGTGCTGAACAAGTCCTAGGTGTTCAATGCTGCAACTGCTATAGGAGTGTGGCTTCTTCGAAAGCGGCGAACACTTGCCGGCCTCGCACCTTCCAAGTATCGCGCGAGAAATATTTACGTTTCCCTTTACCTCCTCAGCGCAATATTTCTCCTCATTATGCCCTGGTATTGTCCTTTCCGAATCTACCCCTTGTAAACAGAACTAATTTATTTCGATCAGGGTACCACCAGAACGTGGTCATGCTGACGTGTCTTTCTGGTACGCAACGTAAGTCCAAGACTGTCCAACATCCTTGTATTTTTGAGCCCACATCTGACCACATCCATTTAGTTACTGTGTAGTAGGCCTTGGTGTCCTTGCAGTGCGTACACTACTCACAAGATGGCAATTGCACATGAACTGACCTTTTACAGTTGTGCGGAGTCTACTACTGGTTGTGGATTGTCTTCTTGCCATGGCTAGGAGGGTATACCATTGTGGAGGAGGTAGAACGATTGGAGGACGGCGCGTCAGTCGCACGGTTCAAACGCAAATACCACCCTTCAGTTGCAGACACCGATAACAGAGAGCAGCAACCACTCATTGCCAGTACTTGATGAACTCGAATATATTTCAATTGTAGAAATAACCAGTGTGATCGCTTGGCATCAGTGTCGCACAAGTGCGTGGCCCCAGTGCAAACGGATCTGCCACCAACCCAGTCTAAGACCAGAGTGTACAGTGCCCGTTTGGCTTTCTCTAGAGTGCTATGGTTAACGAGCCTTGAACACATTGTACTGATCGCTAAACTCCCCAGCATCTCGGTAAATACCTAGTGAGACTTAACAATATGAGTACAGAGAACATTGCCAATGTGTATAACCGAAAGCAGGAAGACGCTAATGATAAATCGTAGATCGCAGATCACAAAAGGAACGTGGTAAGTAATTGCAATGTTTCCTGAGTCTGGTGCCGCGCTTTGACCTCAAACCAACCCCAATATCGAGCTTCGTTCCGGCTCTCCCACTATGCGCTTCTTCTCAGCGACCCGGTTTTCCAGTTCCCATCGGACTAGCTCGCTCTTGAGTTTCTCTATCCGAACATCATTCACAGGATGCGAGGAACCCATGATCTGCCGTGCAAGCGCCCACCTCGAGTTGTTTGTCTCCGGGCGGCTCGTCAGAGAACATTCGGCTGCTTGAGGCTCATTCTGTTTATCTTCTAGAATGCTACTGCCTGGCACGCATCGAACCCGGCATGCGCAATGATTCTGGCGGATACAACATCCGCTTCTATTTCCTGGTGTACGCTCGTGCAGTATTCCCCTATTTTAGTCAGCTCGCCAGAACCGACTTTGCCCAGTTGGGCAACTGCATCGTTGACAAATGGTCCAAACAGCATCGTTACTGGGAATAAGAAGGTGCGCGTGATATCAGCAAACATGGAAATCAAGGCAGGAACCATGATAGTGGCGGATGAGAGCCTCTCGAGGTGATGCGAGAGAACGAGATGTGCAACTTCATGGGCAAGGAGAATGGCGAGTTCGGCTGTTTATTGCTCCGTGGGCACTGGGTGGGGTGGCGATGGGGATAACGGTGAAATGAGGAGCGAACCGAAAGGTGTGTCCACCATGTGGTTTCTTCAGGTAGAATTTGTAACGTATAGTCAGAGGAGATAATTGACGAGGGAGCCTTCGAGAGGATGTTGTCAAGGAACCCAGAGTAAAGTCTAGACTACGACGCCGCCAAGCGCCTGGCCCAAAGCCGTACGAAAAGGCGTTAGCAGAATCGGGTTTGTCGACGATAAGAAGTGAATATGGGGTCCAGCGATGACATGAGCTGAATGTGGTGAGTTTCGCCCACAGAGCCTGGCTTTCTGACCACCTCCTCATAGTGTCCGTGGCTCGGGGCCGAGGTCATATGACAAAAACATTAATGAGCAAATATTTACTTATTTTATTGTGATACCAACCTTCTACAGGCCCTAGTGTTGTGGGCAGAAGTGTTTGGAAGTAGTTCTGCCGGCAGAACTGGCAGAACCTGGCAGAACCACTGTACAGTTCATCCTTTGCCGCTCCCACGGTTCTGCAGATCTAGAGTTCTGCCACATTCTGCCTGGGAGGTTCTGCCATCTGCCTGGCAGTGCCAGTTCTGCCCTGCCACGTGGCAGAATGGCAGAGTTGTGCCCACAACACTACTTCTACCCACATTATATGCACAATAATGAGACGTGAAATAATTTCAGGTGTTTGCATGACTAGGCATGCACTGCGTGTTGTCTAAAATTTCCACTGAAGGAAACGTGACGGAAAACCAATCTGTACCTTATCAAATTTCCGCCCAATTTCCGCCACTGTTTTCCTCCGGTGGAGAGATGGCTGTTTTTTCTGCTTTTCTGCCAGCTCACCGATACCTTCTGGACCATTAGTATCTGACGGCAGATATCTATTCTTCCAATAGGAGATCATGCATCGGGCTTATGGGTGCATTAAGCTTCTGGGTTTCTGGTATTTCCTTCATTGTTTTTTCTTTAGCTTCTTGTCTGGCTTCTTCCTCATGTGGTGTTGTATCTGTCCATTGGACACTTTCGTGGTAGTCCCTGGCTATTTCGACCATTTCCTTGGATTTTGTTGTGTGTCTGTTGGTGTTTGGTATGCAGAGTCTGTGGATAATGTCTCTCGGCATTTTCTGACTGTTGGCTTTGGACCAGTACATCAGTGAACCTGTGGAGAAAGTAGAAGGATATATATAACATTATATAGTACATAATCACACCCATCAGCATAATTCTGCCAACAATCATCACATGGTCATGTTTGACCTTAGAGAGGAAAGGAGTGTTCTTGACTGGTCTACTCAAGTTTGTGATTGGGAACAGACTCTCACATTGCTCAAACTTGAACTTCGAGGGAAGGTGGAGCAAAAGCTAATGATCAGGCTTGACGAATCACAACCGACATGTACAATTCAAGGTCCACAATTTTGAAGCCAAAAGTGAAAGTGGGTACCTTCCAGAGAATGATGACTTGTTCACTAAGTAAGCGAGAATCAATGTATGTCACCAGGTGAGCGAGAATAAATTCATGTTGTTGTTTACTTAATGACTGGTAGTTGTTCTACTTGTGAAGAAGGACAATATGTTTACTCAGCGAGCGAGGGTCAATATGTTGTCACTGTGGCCAACCAAGACTGTTTTGACAGCCAATCAAGGTAGGCACTTCATAAGAATACTGCTTCCTGGCATTGAAGCCATAGAGCCATCTGTTTCTTGTAGTCATGCTTGTTGCTAGCACAGTAAGCTACTTTGGCAAAGTCAATGTGTAGTCATTCTGGAAGCTCATTTTACAAACCATCAGCAGCACCAAACAATGTGATTAACTGAGCATAGTGTGAGAGTTGATGTAACTTTGGAATATTGAAATGCTCACAGACTTTGAGCTCTTCCAGAATGTCCTTGTTGACATGAAATACTGCAAGTGCACTCTCCAGACCATTGTGGGATTCAGCTGTGTGTGTTTGAAGCTATATGTAATAGAGAAAGTCCAGAATGGCTCTGTAAGGAAGCCTATGGCTTTGGCACTGGATGCTTGCTGAAACCACAACTTATGTGACTGTAACATAGTACACTATCTCTATTTCCTTTATTGTCTGTTCGTATCATATCACATCATGTCATATTGCTGTACTTTGCCTTTGTTCATTTCACAATCTGTTTCTTTCTTCATTCTTTGTACTTATGCTTTGACAACATGCCCGCCACATCTTTCAGGCTCATTTCTATGTTACTATTTCCCTTAGATGCCACTTGTGCTTTGACCAGCTTCTCACTGTATGTACTTTTTGCATAGTTAGTTAACCGATCCCCCTCAGAGTTACAATATTATAGTTGTCTGAAGCTCTCTGTGTCTCATCAAAGTCTATTGTCTACGTCTTGCATCAGAAAGTCTGTCAAGTTCTGATATCCTTGCCACTCTCAAACTTCTCTTGTTGCATTCTCATCAAACTCATCAAGCAGCTTGAGCCATGCATAATCTTGCTGCTCTACATGTCATTATCACTATTGTTGGTGTTGTCAAAGTCAGCAGTGTGAGATGGTGGCTGGGGTAAGAAGATTTCCACAGATTTGAGCTGCTGTAAGTAGCATTAGTGAAGAGTGACTGATAGCAAAAAGACACAAATGTTATTCACAGATAATGTGTGCAGGTGGGTATCAATTATGGCCACACAAATCTGCATCTGAGCTCCATCTAGTGTGTCACAAGTGGATGAGAGGAAAGGATAATATTCTGGAAGAAAGTGATGGGCAATGGCATTGATGGCAAGTATACCACACAAATATTGATCTTGTTGGTGAGTGCAGGCAAGAGGTTGCCATATGAACAAGACAGATGTGTGTAATGCAAGCCACCACTCAACTATATGACAAATTGAATCTGGAGCTTTGTGGCATCCAAATGAGTCTCCAAAGTATTGTTGTCACAGAGTCAGCTCCACAAGGCAAATTGTGCCTGCTTGCTGATAGATGAGTAATCCATGAAGCCACAAAAATTACTCTCCCAAGGAAGCATTGTACATGAGTATTTGGCCTTGTGTGCACTTGTCCTTAATTTGAATGCATTTTGAGAACATGCAAGGATTCAGAGAGGTGAGGGCAAATTGAGGATTTCATGGTCATTTAATTTCTCACTTGCAGACTGATAGATGTAGGAGAATATATGGGTCAATATAGACAAAATTTATATGCAGGAGTAACAAGATATGAAGGAGGGAAGATAACAGACTACTTTTTCCATGAAGACTTCTGAATGTTAGAACCACTTGTACCCACCATCAATTCCAAATTGCCATCAAGGGCAATCTTGCCCTTTCCACATCTGGACTTGGACTTGGACTTGGACTTGGCTTTGGGCTTGGGCTTTGTGATGGTGTTAGCAATATCAATGGTGTTCTGCTTTGCCACTTGATCCTATGCATCTGAATCTAAAATTAGATCTTGCATTGCAGTGGAGATAGATTCTGAGGGTCCACTTTGAGCAGCAGCAATTATATCTGTCTCAGTTTTGGTCAATAGAGACTTGAGGTGGGGGTTCGTTGGGAGGGAGAGACAGTGCTGGTGGAGCACAGGCACTGAAGACAGGTGCTTCCACCCCCATCTTCCAAGGCATGTTCAAATCTTCTTCCTATGTGTCAGTTGGGTTGCTTTGTGTGTATGAACATCTTTAGACCATTTGTCTCCACTTATCAATTGTTGGTGGTACTAATTGTGGTATTTACAATATGGGATATGACTATTAGAGAGGAGAAAGATTACCTGAAAACCAAGCATGAATGAGTAAAATGCAAAAGTACAAGACAGAAATAACTTACAATGGATGGCTACCGCTGCTATTATGCCTGGAGTTGTAGTTTGCAACTCCCAGATCTTCACCTTCATTTTTCTGGCTGGGATTGATTTAGAAGATCATGAACTCTTGCCAAAAATAAAAACTCTCAAAATCTGCAATCATGCCAGGTCAATCATTATGTAGGGCACATAATGAAAGGAAAGACAAACCCGAACAAGCTTGGCTATCTTTAAAAGTCTGTGATGATGGATTCTGAGGAT
>JABCPV010000244.1:0-62095 GCA_016584345.1 Suillus ampliporus
AATATGTGAGATGACCGGTAATGGACCGCCCCTGACATCACTCCTAGGAGACGTGCCGATTGCACACGCGACTGTTGGCATGCTCGCTGAGGCGCTTGCGAAGGTTCTTCAGATTCCACAAACAACATCTCCCCGAGGACCTTGCTCAGGACGCAAACCACTTAAGCCTCCTGTCGAAAATTTTACTAATAACCAGCGCCGAGATAACAAGGTCCGTAATCATTTAAAGCACATGACTCTGCTCACAGAAACGTCAGGCAAACATTCGGGAGTTGTTCAAAACTGCATTCCATGCCACAAAAGATGAAGAGTATATGCTTCATGTCCTGGCATCACGCGAAGATATATTGTCTTTTGCAGTTGAAACGGGCCCAGGCCCTGACCCGCTTGCACTGCAATGGGATATGGCGACCACACACAAGTCCGAATGGAACCAAAAAGTCATTGATTTCCTCTGTTCCCAGTACGCGACTTTGCAAGAGAGCAATGGATGGGCTGGATGATCTACTGGATCAATCAGAGATGATATTGAACTGAAATTTGGTCAATGCCGCAAGTGTTGGAGGAAAGCTCAGCCTCTCACCTTCGGTGACGGTACTTGCAAGACCATGCAACAAGTGGGAGATCAACTCGTGGATCAGACGAATGAGCAACTGTGGCTCACTAGGGTTCTCACTTGGAGGACGACGGTCAGTTGACTTGTTTCTTTCAGAGCAGAATAATATTGAGCTAGTCTCTAGAAGTTCAAAACTCGCAAAAAAGTCACATTGACGCTACTCAGCGATAGGAATGCCACAGGAAAAGATGATCAGGTTGTGTGGGCGTATCTGCAGTCCATGATGGAGAATCTTGGAAAAGATGGCATGAGCTCTGATGAGAGTGAGTATGGAGATGGCAATGTTCAGGTCTTTCATCAGAAGAGCATGCCATGGAGAGCAGATTTCAGTCATGAGATGCAGATTATTGACCAGCAGCATTTGACGGGTGCCACGATTTTCACTCTTCGTGGAAGCAAGCCTGCCAAGCATTTTCATAATGCTAACCAGGATTCTTCTCGTAATGCAATTGAGGGCCTGCCAACAGCATTCTATGATCCTACCTGGTTGACTGAACAATGTTTGTCATTCATGGTATCTAAAAAGAAGTTCCAGAGGATGGAGATTATTGTTGCCCGCCAGTAAATCGGATATCTGGGGTGACATTTGTACAATGTGTATGTATGAGTAGTGACTTCCTTCCAGGTCAATATTGTATGAGCAAAAGTATGGGCAGACCAACAATTATAAACATGGATGGCTTGATCTACCAAATGCACAAGTCTGTCATGTAAGTGGTCATGCCAACATTATTCGTACTAACTAATGATTCCGCAGGTGTACATTCAATTTTTGTAGTTCAACATTATGCATTTTAGCAGGCTAACTCGACCTACGGATTACTTTCGATGGTTCTGGAACTGCTCTGAATGAAGTGCGCTGAGAACTGTTCCAAGTGAAAATAATCCATGTTTCATGCCGTCAAAAATGTATCGTGCTGCAGGTGGGATGACATTGTTTGTTGGAAGCTTCTGATGAATTTCATTATTAGATATTACTGGGACACCAAATGACTGTCTTATGTGACCGTTGTCGTTTGTTTTGGAGTTCTCGGCTTTCATGCTGTGCATAACATCATCCACCTCTATGCCCAATACTGCTCCCTCAAGTGCTGCATAGATACTCTCACGTAAGAGGTCAGTAGTAGGATGGTCCCCTTCGCAATTACAATCAATACACCTGTTTACCACCTTCTCTAGGCTCCGAACAAGTTTTCTTTGATTTGGAGACAGGCGCCCCATATAGGGACTGACGTGGTTGGCACCAGGGGCCGTGAAGTTCACCACCAGCAATGTGCTTCTCATCTTTGAAAACTGTCAGGTCAGTTCGTGGAGCCCAGCTATGTAACAATCATACGAACCTCATCATTTGCCAGATCAATATTCTGAATTGGAACATCTTGTTGACTGCCCATTGTCCCATCAAGTGCATAGGGTTCGTCGATTAACATAGCAGATCCCATCCGCTCGAGCTATGAATGGTCGGTTCAGTCGTTGCTGACCACAGCCACAGCCATGGCATCTTTACTTACAGCAGTATTCAGCGCCACCTTGTCAATATACAAGGCATATGTCCTCGTTATATGTGCGGTGATGGGTGCAATACTTTCATTGCTTGAAGTGTAGGGCTGAGTGTATGGGTTAAAGCGTATGCCACGGGCTGCAGACGTTTTGTGGCGAGGTAATGTGCACGGCATGAGTGTGTTGCGATTCTGCTAAGCTCCAACCTGTAATACTTAAATAACCCCGCAAGGTCGTTGTAGTACTTACAACTACCATAACTTCACAACGGTATTGCGCCTAGACTTCATCATAGGCTGCATTCAGTATTTTATCTCCCAGTTACCCATACTCGCTTCAGTGAGTGCCACTGTATCCCCCGGACATATCAGACAAACAATAAGTTCTCCTCATCCAGAACCAAACAATAAGTTCCCTGTCCCTGGAACAACTTCGCGTGACTTAAAACAAGTAAATATCATCAAGATCATGTTCAATCGTATATCCCACCTTTGCGATGGGAAACTCGACAAATCGCCTCTCTGGTCCAAAAAGGGCTTTTCATGATGTGCGCCCCATATATTTTACCTCTATTCCTCGTGACTTAGATTCTTCTTGCAGCAGTCACAGGACTTCGTCTCACAGACTGACCAGTCGCAGGACTTCATTTCAAAGACTGACTTCCCTGGGCCTTCGAAGGTGAGATCCTTCATATGTACATCAGGCTCGATTTAACACCTATGCTACAGGACATCAGCACACTGGAAAGCAGTGCACCATCCCTGAAGCGCAAAATCGATTTTGGTGATTCAATCACCCCTCGAAAGCGACATATTCTGGAATCGTACTCCACAGGCGACATATGTCAAGTTATTGCGGCATATTCCAATGCTACGGTATGTTCCAATTTCAAATATTTGCTTCAGCATTGATGAAGCTGTAGCTAAAGCTAAGCCGCCACCATACAGACTTAACCAGCTTGACGATGAAGTGTTTGTTCAGGGAGGCAGTATGGAATCACTCCTAAATACAATTATCTTTACTGATTTCAGACTCTAGTCTGACATTTTCTTGAAGCGCAAAGTGGATGCTCAACTAGGTCCCTTTGCGATCAAGCATGTAATACTTTATGAGCTGTGCAACTCCAAGGCGTTCATTTGGTCCCTACCTGCAGGAAATCCTCATCGCTACCATCGGCCTTCTAGGAGCGCGAGATCTGCACTCAGTCACGCAAGTTCCTTCCTTGCTGAGGGAAATCACTGCACCACTCTTCTTCCTTGACAGAAACTTCCCAACTTCCCTGCAGGACCTGTTCCACATTCACATAGACTCGCCAAATTTTGACATTTTGTCTACTTGGAGACAAATGGACACTTTTCATCTGCTGCATATGGTGTTGAGTTGGCTGGATTCTGATTTGCAATCCTCACAGCTATCCGCATTTTCGCACTTCCTCGAGTCCATTCCCTGCAAATCGATACAATACATCACACTTTTCTGGAACTTCAACATTCTCACTTCCCCGATTTTCTCTCAAATTGTTAGATTACTGGAAAACATCTGTGCCTCCGGCGTCGAAGAACTGACGTGCATGGGTTTCTGCGATGGCGCTGTCTCACTGTCTGTCACTGGCCTCACCCAAATTCAGGCATGTGTAGGTCCAAACACCCTGAAAGCCTTTGATGCATCTTCACAGACATTTTTTTCCCCAAGGCTTCTTCCTTTCACCATTCAGACCATCCGTCTTTCCCGATGTTTGGAAAGACTTCGACTGAGTTCTGTCAAGCTCAGTTCTGCACAATGGGACAAACTTCTACTGTCACTTTGCTGATCCCAATACTTATAGAACTCCAAGTTGATGGAGAGTGTGTGCCACCCACGCTGATTCGTTTTCTGGCCCATCACCCAGCTATCAGTAACCTCAGCATCATTCCACCACCTGGTGGTCCCTGGAGGGCCAATCGAATCATCACTCCTTTAACTCTTTCTTTGTCTATTCTGGATGGACCCCTGTCACATCTCCTTCCAGTTCTTCGGAGTCATAGTAAACCACAAAACCTCGCCTGTCTTTATATTTCCCTACAAGCCCATAATCCATCGCCCGACTACATCACCTCCGTTTTGCAATGTGTCAGCTGTTGTGGCAGCATCAGACATCTTGTCCTTTCCCTGCCTAATGGTCATTCTAGTGCAGCAATGATGTGTTTATCGGGCGCCCATTCCATGGTCCACATCAAACACTTGGTAATTGATTACTCAGATGGTTCAGTCCCCGGTGCTGCGGGTGATCCATTGGTGTGTGTTGTTGTTACAGCACTTTTTCAATACTAATGGTGGTCATAGGCGCTATCCACGGCATGGATTCAGGCTCTTCCTCAAGTCAAGTGTGTTACTTTGCGAGGTTACTTGGCTACTGCTGCCAGGGATCTTCTCAACATTATGCATAGCTTTGCAGTGGGCGATGTTGAGCTGGCTGTGGATCTGCATGTCTCTCCTTACATCCAATGATAATATTTGTACCACTGTAACACTGTAACAATATTTCTTGCTTTTATTCAACGTCGGGCGCTGAGCGCCAAATTCCGGGGAGCTTGATTATGTAGTCATTCAGTATTTGAGCGTCCTCAATTGGCAACCAACTTTCTTTCTGATTTCGATGTACTGTACTGTCATAGCTTGGTCGTAGTTTAATTTATCATTATGAGTAAGATCATCACAAAAAATCAGGCTTGCACAGATCGGTAAGCGCAAAGTATGTTTGCGTCTTTAGAAGTTGTGCTTTACATTCGCGTTTTAGATCCGGCGCCCTGTCTCATAGAATTAGTAAGTCCTCATAAGTTCCTTGTAATTTGGCATCGCCCCTAACAACCTGAGATCCAGACCTTACCTTATACGTTATCTGACTCTTTAGATGTCACCATGCATATACGCGTATACGTGTATATGCGTGTGACTTTGTACTATTTTACCCCCTTTCCTTTTCTCTCAAAGGTCAGATCAATGACATGTGTAGTGCATCATCTGATGTTTGTTTAGATGCCTAGCCGCATGTTTTTTTGCAAGTGTGCGTGATGCTGCGAAGTTGGAGGGGACGGCGTACCTGGTAATCCTGGTGGTAAAGAAGTGCCTATCGCTCAGAAAACCATACATTTATTGCAAGACACCAACTTGCCTTCATCATCTGAACGTGAAGCATCTGTGCTTCATCTCGCTTGCCAGCAGCTGGAGCCTAATACTTCGCAGGTCGACGATCTCGCCGCCGAGTTATTTGCCATCACGTTAACCGACAACAATGCCAATCCAGACAGTCACAGCAAACTCTGGAATTCGCGCTCAGAAGTTCAACAAGACAAGGGAAAGGTCTACCATTCTCTGGATGGTACAGCTAGATTCATGGAAGATGATGCGCAGTGAGCATCATATCATACATACGTTCCCTAACTTACTTGTTTCCCAGACACATTGCCCTTGTTTTTCAAGCTGCCGAGAAGTGGTGCCAGTCAAAGGCTCAAGCAGCCTTGGACATTGTGGAGTCACAGATAGACAGGGCTCGCAGTCGAATTTTCTCTGCGACTTCCCAGTAATATTATTCAAACCATCCTGAGATGAACTGGTTGTGATCACGACGGCCCTCAGAAAGTCAAGCACAAGGTCTCGTGTATTGTTTCTTGCAGAAGTCAGCTAGAGGTGTCATGTGATGACATGCACAGACTCCTCTGTGATAAGGAAGATGCACTTACTGTGTCATCCGAGCCGCTCGAATTCGATTCATGTGAGTTCTGTTAATCCTTCTTATGCCCTTGACTAATAAACATGAAGCCCACCATTTCGACTTGCCAATTGACCTATGTGACTGAGGTTGCCCAGATATCCCTCTTTCTAGGGGCCATCTCATCGTCATTTTTGGCATTGGTCGAAGGCACGGGGAATTCCTCATGGGAGTCCTTGCCCTCATTTTGAGCCTTGCTATGGATGCTCAGAACCCTCATTCTGAGTCTTCACTGTCAAAACACACTGTCTCAAATCCCACGTTCCATGGAAACTGCCCTTTCACGCTTCAAGCTCAATGCCCAGACTACAACTTACGTGGTCTGTCCAGCATGCAACTGTACTTATAAACCGAACCGCCGGCCTTAACTCAAGTCATGCCCGATACCCCATGAAGTGCCACAATAATCTGATACCAGAGGACGGCCCTTGCGACGAGCCGCTGTTGCAGCCCTCTGCTGATGGGCAATTGGAGCCGATTAAAATATTCCTGTATCACCACTTCCACGACTACCTTGCTGGATTGCTGTCTCGTCCTGACCTTGAAGTGTTGATGGATAAGCCTTGCGATGATTTGCTGGCATCCATTGGGGCACCCACTACATATTATCAAGGATGTTTGGGATGCTGACTTCTTTCACACTTTCAAGGGTCCTTCCGGGCAATCCTTGTTTATCAATAGAGGTGTCGAGGGTCGATACACTTTTACACTTAACGTTGATTTTTTCAACATCGAGGGCAATCTCCAGCGAAATGCCTCAACCTCTACTGGCATCATCTCATGTGCATGTTTGAACCTCCCCCTCAATATTCGGTATAAACCTGAACACATGTACTTAGCTGGCATCATCCCTGGACCATCAGAACCTTCAGGTGACGAGCTGAATTACTTCCTTGATCCTGTGGTTGACAACATGGTAGAAAGTTGGGAACGCGGGATACATTGTTCCCTGCACAGCTCTCCATGCCTCTGGTCGGGTTACGTGCAGCGTCATAGCGTTTCTTGTGTGCGAACCTCCCAGCGGCAAGAAAGGCTGCTCAGCTGGCAGGGTCCAACGAGTCACTTTTATTGCACTGTGTGCCATTGCTGGCATAGGTCGACTTGCAGTAGAACAGATATCCAGGCTGAAGATTGGGGACTTAGGGACAAGAACAAAGTGCGTTGCCATGCTGAGCTCTGGAAGAATGCCACAACTTCGGTTGAGCGCAACAAACTATTTGCATCACACAGCATGCGATGGTCAACACTCTGGAGGTTATCATACTGGGATCCCTCTTGTCAAATTGTCGTCGACACCATGCATTGTCTCCTGGAGGGTCTCGCACATGCTCATTTCCGCGAATTTCTAGGCCTCACAGCCGACTCTGCCAATCGCAAGTTTGATGCCATCCCTGCTTTTGAATATCCTTTCCTCGACGTTGATCTAAACAAACCTCAAGAGTTCAACGAGAAAGACATCAGGGTTGTCAAGTCAAACCATAGCCTTCTTACAGAAGCGGTTGCCGACCTTGAGGGAGATGACCCTCAGCTCATTGAAGATCACGTTCTCGACTTGGAGAGAAGACTGTCGTCGAAGAAGGTCGCATGCCTTCGGTTCGTATCTGTAGGTTTGGGCATCGGGCCAGAGGTCACGCACCCCAGCAAAAAAGTCTACAAAGTCCACTGGGTTAGATTGCTCCTGGGTTGGGTAGGCGTCTTAGTATTGCTGTTCTCATTCCTCTCAATTAAGCGACCTCTTTGTAGCGTCGAACACAGCCTTTTGCTCCTGGGTTGTCAAAATCGCGCATTGCTACCCCTGAAGTTATGCGACATATTACTGATGTCATTAAGACAACAGATGCGCCCTCTTTCTTGCGATCAGTCCCCTATAACTTCGGGGAAACAAAAGCTGGGACCGTGAAGGCCGACGAATGGTGCACGCTGACGACCGTATACTTACCCATAGCGCTAGTCAGTTTATGGGGTGAGGGATTGGTACATCACAACTCGGACATCGCAGCCAGCCATCGTGCCATCCTCGATCACATGATGTCCCTGGTATCAGCTATTCATATAGTATGTCTGCGATCTATGATGACAGATCGCGCAGATGCATATTGTATGTATATGGTCAACTGGATAAGGGATTTACAGGTAATACTTCCCCATGCACGCCATCGAACTAATGGCCATATGGTGTTGCACGTCTGGGACTACTTGCAACTCTTCAGACCCGTGCAGTCATGGTGGTGCTTCCCATATGAACGTCTCATCAGACAGCTGCAGCGGTTGCCCAGTAATCACATTTTTGGTAACATTCGAACTTCTTTGTTGATGATAGACTTCTTACGCTAAGCCGGAATGCAGGACAGCAAGAATCGACTCTCCTCCGGTCATACATCAAGGCTGCAAAGCTCAAATACTGGCTGAACCGACCCTCTTGTCCTCCCGTGTTTAGGGAGGTCAAGTGGTTATTTGACAGATTTGTTTCTCCTTCAATCAACGCCAATCCCAGCGATGTATCCGAAGGTCACCCGATGCCCTCTACTTTAAAAGAAGTTATTCCAGAAGACCTCCGCCAGCTCATTCAAGTTCAGCGGGCAGTCTTGCATGCTCGCATCCTCCACGAGGGATCCATCTACACTCGCGACTCCACTCATATTGGCAATAGCCTGATCCTTTATTATCCCGGCAGCCTTAGGAGTGTGGAACCAACACCAGAAACCATTAAGTATATTTTCGAGACCAAACGAGGAGTGTGCTTCGCCATACGGCATCACCTTCCGTCGCATTCTCGCTCTGATCCTTTCCACCATTATCCTCACTTCCCAGCTCGTTTATTCTCATCAGCACTTGCTGAACATCTCACAATTGTCATGCCTGAGTGGGTGGTTTCACATTTTGTGTGGTGGAACTTCTCTCCACAGCACATCGTTGCTGTGTCTCTGAGTTGGGTGCATCCCGAAGTTCTGACAATTCATGATAACTCACATTCAATAGGACTGAATTATCCCCCAAACTAATTACGATGTGCACCGCTATACGGCCTGGCACAAGTCGTTTGCCTGCAATCAAAAAGATCTCAAAAGATGACAGATACATGAAGCGGGCGCTGAACCCGAAATTTAAACTGAGTTTGATTATGTATTCACTATGTTTCTTTCTGTCATCACGCGGAAAAATCCGGACTGAGTTGTATTCACTATATAAACCTTGTGATGTTGTTATCTTGTCTTCTTTTTCTCTCTCTTAAGTTGATTCTGCCATTACATATACCCACATGTACCAGTACATATTATATATTGTATCAAATATCATGACCTTAGGTCTCGACCTGCGCCATCCTACTGGGACTGTCTCTCCTGCTGCTATTATAAATGCAGAAATAATACCAGTACAGCTTGCCGTGCAGCCTACTCCTGCTACCATAGGCACTCTCCAACGGGATAGTCCTGCAGCTGATAGAACCGTCGCTCCTGCTGTAGCAATACAGGCACAGCCTGCCACGCCACTAGCTTCCCCTATCCTTGACACTCCCATTAAATGGGATAGTTCTACACTATTACCCTTCACGACCCTTGCACGATGCCGAATCGATACTCTCAACTCCATGGGCAAGGAGATGCAAGCCCATGTCATTGGCCCGATGTCAGTAGAGAACTTTCTCGACGAGTTCCTACCAAACCCTGAAGATTATGACACCTCGGACTTTGCTTCACACTTTGCTTCGGCCTCCAATGCTGAAGCATTCAACATGCTTTCCATTAGGAAAGAAGAGGATTCATACGAACCATTCATGAGTGACCCGTACCTATGATATGAACATTCTTGACCGTCTATCTGCAGATTGACACCATACAACCTTTTGCTCCGCAATTATTGTTTGTGAACACTTCCAAACATGCAGACATGAAGAACTGTTCATCATTCACCTTCAATGTCAAGCCGGACGTATGCGTATACGCCGATGGAACATCCCACGGCTGTGACATTTCCAAATCCGAAGTAATCATCGAATTCAAATGGACTAATGCCCATGATGCATTGAACAAAAATCCTAGAGTCGATCAACCTATTGTATCTCAGACCAATAAGGGCTTCAACACATTAGGTCAAATAACAAGCTACGCTGTCACTCAACTTGGCGCTCAATATCGTACACATGCATTCTCTGTCCTCATCATTCGTAATCGTGCTCGCATCATCAGATGGGACAGGGAGGGAGCTATCATCATGAACACCTTCGACTACTATCACAAGCCACACTTGGCCAATTTCTTCCATCATTTCGCACAAGCATCACCTGCACTGCGTGGCGTCGATACTTCCATGACACCCACTAGCGACGAAGATGCTGCCCTCGCAAGGACGGTGTTAAACCTTGCCAGTACCACGCGCATGTTCAGAGTTGCAGTCCCTTGGGATCCTGCTGTTGAGGGCTCTGACTGGTTGGTGTTGATTATTCCCCTATTTGTTGGCTGCAAACACCTTGACAATATTGTCATTGAACTGGCCCAGTTCTTCTCGCATCGGTACTCCATGATAACCCCTGAGGCCCAGGAGGAACTTGTACAGATGCAGATCTCAATGAAGGAAGTTTTGGACGAAGCTGGGCCTGTGCGCACAGCTGCACAGCAGAAGATGATTGATACTGCACACAAGATCATGTGCAGGTCTCCTGCCTACCAGAAGGAGGTCGGTATGCAGATCCTGCAACTACATGACTCCATCATCGATATCTACGACAAGCACCTTGGGTCGCCCGACTGGCCTAATAATGACGCGGCCATACTGCAAAAACTGCATCCAACCGACAGGTTGAGCGCACGTCATTTATACATGAAGTCACTATGCGCCTCACAGGATCCAATGCCCATATGGGTACAAGTCACTCCATCTGGCAAGAGACGTAGGCTGGATCCTGATGGTGACGGTGACCTCTCTCCGACTGACCTAAATGACCTTGTGTTCTTCAGCCAATGATATACTTTTGCAAGCCTGTATTCATCATATATGTGTTCTTTCAAATACATTGTTAAAAAGTGTGAACTAAATGCGGTCCGCCAAATATGTACTCCTTGACACAAATCAGAAAAAGCAGAGTGCATGAATTCGCTGCCAATGTTGGCAACTGTAAGTTCGAGAACACGACGGTCAAAGTAGGTTTCGATATGAATCACACTCGTAACAGCTTCTCTTACTAGTGCAGGAATACTGCAAAAGCGCATGGTCGCTGATATCACTTCTCCGTGCTAACTATATTTTATTTTATTTTCATAGACTCATGTTCCTGGGTTTCAGATCCCTACAAGTAAGTCCACATCCTCTTACACAGATTCCTTGAAACTGACTCGACGCTCTTATGTGTCCTCCAACCCTAAGAGACACTCCACTTCAATCACCTCATTCAACAACTGGAAAATCTCGTCACATCTCTCCTCCGCCATCAGGGTGAGGATGCATTTGTTGCGATGCGACATTGGGACGGGGGGATGGGGGGCCCGCGGTGCCTGCGGATGATCTCACACCCACGCTGCGTTATCTTGCACGATCTCATGCGCGTAATCCCACAGAGCCTGGTGCAAATCACGATTAGCATGCCAGATATGATGAGAGAGGCTTACCATCGCAGTCGGCATGACCACAAACATTTGTTCCTCCTCCTGGACTTCCTGCGCTTGCACCTGTGCCTGTGCCTGCATCTGAGCCTGACGGACAGGATCGTGAGTGCCCGACTTTTTTGTGAAACTGCTAACTGACAATGTTCCCTCCAGCGAGCTTAAAATACGATGCCTTATTAGGCCACGTGTAGATGAGATGGTACACACTTACATTGTTCGCATTGTGGTTGATTTTTTGCATCTATTAGATTCTTCGTCAGTCCCCGCATGGATGATCCATTGCCAACGACTTATGTTTGCATTCACCCCAGCCATGGCGAGTAATTGATAACCATGTACTCTACTCTATTCACTTCTGGTAAGTTAAGTCACACTTTACATAATCCGAGAAGCTTCTGATGTTCGGACCTAGACCCGGCCCCTTTACAACTCTCAGCACTCCCTTTCCCCCAGTCGGGCCAGTTCCATGAGATCACTGCATATGCCGGCTCTTATTTCAATAATCAAGAATGCTGACAAGCCAACTACTGGCGCTGCTGTGGCTAAGAAAGCAACTTCATCCCCGATGCTATCCACTACAAGAAGCATGACTCCAGTAAACCCTTGTATTGAAGACTGTCAGTGTCAGGCCAGGCAACAGACTCTGAGTCAGAGGACGAGGCCACTGATACTATTGGAGTTGAATCCCCCTTCGACAATGCTAGCGAGCATGACCTTGATGCCAGTGACGTGCCAATGGATGCACTTCTTGACCATATGGCTTCCGGGGGTGAACATGTCCATTCTGACTGCTGTATCGATGCAGATGGCGGACTTCTGTGTTCAAACCACTCCAAAGTCTATGTGTCACAAATTAGCTTCATCCCACCAAAAATTCATGTGACAGTCACACCAAATAGATTCAATTCGTTAAGGGCTGTGACCTGTGACGAACCTAGTGTTGTATCTCTACAGTAGATCCAAACACTGATGATGTCTCAGAGTTGGACGTGGACGGTTCTACATAGGGGTAGCACCGATGTTCTCATATCTATAGAATATTTATGTTTTATTTTGCTTGGGGCTCGGCTGTGAGAAGGTGTGCTCGCTCACTCAATGAATGCCCGCTATAATTCCTGGTTGCCAAAACTTCACATTTTGTCAATATCATTTACAACTAAGGCAAATTTAAAATGTTGTGGAGTGGGAAAACTCCCATTATTATATAATATTTTGTGGAAAATGTTTCCATGACTCCAAATTTTTGGATTTATCATTGGATAAAATAGGATTGTGAAAGTTAACATTTGTGCCAACATTTTGCGCAGAGGAAAACTTTGAGTATTTTATACATTTACATAGACGTCAAATGGGTGTCAAAATGTGTTGTTGTGCTTTGTCATTTTGCCATCAGTCTAAATTTACTGTTGTTCCAGTAATAAAATTCAAAGTACAAATGACTAATTTATCATTCACATTTCGATTGAAGTCTTGCCTGATGCAAAACTCCGAAACTGCCGATGTGACAGAAGTCGGCGCAAAGGATCTCGGTGCATATCAATAACTCGGTGTATGACAGATCTCGGTGCAGCATCAGTATCTCGGTGCGACAAACTCAGTGTGACAAACTCAGTGCAACAGATGTTGAACGCGGTACAAGGATCTCGTTGCGACAAATCTCGGTGTATGTAGAACTCGGTGTGATAAATCAACTCGGTGCGATAAATCAACTCGGTGCAATGAAACTCGGTGCAATGAAATGTGGTGCGATGAAACTCGGTGCGATAAACTCAGTGCAAAGTCAGTGCAAAGTAACTCGAAATGAAAGAAAAAATGACTGGCAGCCCATCAATGAATTCCATATGAAATTTTCCTTGTTTCTTTCTTCTGTGCAGGGAGAGCAGGCAGCCGTCGAGCCCGCTTTGTTGGAGATGGCTGTACGGGTGACACAGGCTTGTTTTCCTTATCTGGAGACTCAGAAGAGCAGATAATGATTTGGGGAGGGTGGTATGCTCCTGAAAGTTGCTCGTGGATGCTTGGACTTATGTGACGCTGCAGAATGTTATCTTTGTCATCGTAGATAGACAGTGCGTGACAGAGTGCGCGAACAAGTGAGTCCTCGATGGCAAGAATGGCACGGATCAATGACATACCATATTTGACGAAAATCAAACTCTGCCGCTCAACATCTCGGTGTGAGTTGCAAATTCCGTCTACAGTGATTAATCAGCTCGGCTGAAACAGGCTAAAACATTTGTTTGTGGTCAGACCCCCAATCACCGGCAGCGAGTATAATCTGTGACAGTATACCATGACTAAACATCCCACTCAGGAAGTTGGTGTTATGGTCTTCCAATGTGGGGGGTCACTAGTGCTCACTAACATCACTAAATAGAAGGTAGCTCGCTATGACCTGATGATGATTACATATGATCATCTACTAAGTTGTGTATATACATAGCTTGATATCAAGTTATAATGCTCGGGGTACTTCTAGTAAATTACTTCTTACACTACAGAATGCATCAGGAAAACCCTCTGCTACAAATTTAGGCTAAGTATATCAAACTTTCTCTAATTCATGATAAAATAGATAACTTATATGAAATATGAGCAATGTAGAATACTGTTAATGAAACAAATTGCACATCATCTAAGAGTCACAAAACTATGTCTATCAATATAACAATTAAAGATGAAGGTGTTGCATTCTTTGAGAACATTGTTGCTTGTCCAGTGTTGTGGTGCAATGGCTCCAAACTTTGGGACGAGATGGACACTGCAGGCGATATTTGAAACAGGGATGATACTTGTGACTCTCTCACCAGACCTGATGAACCATCTAATTTTGTACATGCCATGTCTCGGATCTGGTGTTGCAGGAAAGGGAGTAAACCACTCCACATATGCGAGGTGCTTGGGAGGTTGGTTTTCTGGAGGGAACAAAAACTGTATTGCCGATGGTGGCATTGAGAACATAACACAAATTTGACCTACATGAAAGCCTGCAATAAGATTATTACCCAGGCCATGACAACATGAATTTGAGGCATCAAGTCATACCTTTGACCCCAACAGAACTGCTGGTGCCATCATTGATAAGTGCAATATCAAAATGTGCTGGTACGACATCATTTACTTGGAGGGCAGTGTAATGGGGTCTAGCATGTATGCTATCCACTGTGACAAGCAGATTGCCATGTCCCCGAGCATCAGTTGACAACCACTTTATTTTGTGATATATAGGGACAGTGTGGAATGGCAGATGAATACCGGCAGCAAGGTCTTCCAGGTGTTGGCAAGTGATCACCTCATTCAGATTCTGTTGTTGTGCAATGTAATGAGCAAGGGCCTCTCAGAAGTAGGTTGCACCATAGTCAGAGATCAATTTTTGAATGGGGATGGCTTTAAGACTTGGATGCTTCATCAATTTTTCGGTGCAGTCAAAGTGCAAGTCAGGTGGACGTGGATGACAAGGAGCATGATCTCCATCAAGACACCATTTGATGAACTTCTTGTGATGAACGATCTTCTCCTTCCACTCCAGCCATTGTGTCATCTGTGTGAATTTGTCCTTATGATTAGTTGCACGGTAGGCATCCTTGGCAAGATCAATATGTAGCCGTTCTGTGTACTCCACGTTGTAATTATCTGTTGTTCCAAACATTCAAATCATAGATGGATAGTGACATCCTGCATGGAGCTTCAGGAGGTTGAAATTGTTTTGGATTCCGAGGTCGACAAATATCTCCTTGTTGTTGTGAAAGAGAGCATGAGCTTCATCCAGTAAAATTAACATTTCAGAGCTATGACATGGGTACTGTGTGAGGTAAAGGAAGTCGGGAAGACTGCATATGGCCTTAAGGAGGTGAGACGAAGCAAGATTTCCAGGAAGTCGAATGTCAATAATGATACCGAGGAGGAATCAGCATATTTGACTATGCTCGGTACCGCTGAGACATGAGAGACTGGTGATACCCTTCATGAATAATAGAATATGATGATTGGGAGGTAAGTGATGGCATCATGCATCAATCTTTGCTGCACCACATGCTTGTGCCAGCCACCCAAGCAAATGTTTGATGAGACCTTGATATAACTGGTGCAATACATCAGGAGTGATCACCTGGAAAATGTTTGCATAAGGCAGGTCCTCCCAGAATGGGTGGATAACAGGTTTGATTCCAGCCACATGACATGCCTGTACAAACACCAGGTCACTATCATCAAGGCTGGCAAGAGCATCCAAAACAGCATGAAGGTCACATTATTCAAATGGTGCTGTGTTACTCTCAAGTTCCCCAGTGGGAATATCACATTTCAGGGATTCCATTGCCTTCACTCCAGTAGCAAGTAGTTATTCAGGATAGTCACCAGCAAAGCATGTGAACAAAGGATGACAATGATGTTGTGCACTGTCACCACTACTCATCACCAGCCCACAATACCCACAGTCTTAAGTGGAGCTAGTACATGGCTCACACATGCATGGTAGAGGTTTGCAATAGTATGGTGTCTCGAAGCTTTATTAGTGATGTGCTCAAGGTGGGTAGTGGGCAAATATGCCAAGAGGATATGGGTGCAATGGGATGGCTTTCAGCAGATTTCTTTCAGAATGTTACTGATGGTGAGATAGACGGGATAGGCACTTTTATTCCTGAGCATTGTCACCTGGGTTTTGTTGCTCAATATAATAACAGGGATGACTGTGGCTCCTGGATGTCACTGATCAAGCACTGCATAAAAAGCATTCTATCAGTAAAACAGGTGGATGCTAAGTTTATGATAGTTTGCTTACCTGCGTATCCCACCACTACTGGCCAGTGTGCATATCATGAAACAGCCGTACAGTGTGATCTTCATCAGTATAGTGATGCTTGGGTGCAAATATGAGAAAATCGGCAAAGTTGGGGTCACTGTACAAAGCTTTGATACACTTGATGATGTCTCTATAGGAGACATCAAATGCCTCACCCATGACAATGATTTGTTCACGCTTGAACTTCGGTTGTCCAGGAAGGTCCTTGTCGATGATCTTGTTTAGCTCTTTTGAGTTCTTGTATGAAAGACCAAGGCAATCACTGAGCTACATGGGTATCAGCTCTGCAGTCAAGAACATACAGTACCTATGCACTGGCACATACCCCATCAATTTCAAGCAAGTCAGTAAACACTGTTGAGCTTGTCCCACATAGCTTCGCCCATTTGACAATGTCCCAGTCCATCTGGGAGGCAAAGGGAGCATAAACATTCACAGTGTTGCCAGCATTGAGACCATATGTGGCATTTGCACTGGGAGTTGGTCGTCCAGTTATTGGTTTGCCTGCATGTGCATCCAGATATGGTACGATAACAATGTTATCTTGCCCTGCGATACATTGCTCAATCTGCTGATGAGCTTCTTGATTATCTAACTCTTCAGCACCAAAGTCATTTGTTGGATCACCTTCATCTACGGGAGGCTCCAATTCATCATGATTATCCTGTATGGGAGGTTTCCACTCCGCTGCATCGTATGGACCATCCTCTTCATCACCAGATTCACTCCTGTCATCACCTGACCACTCTATATCATCTTTCCCATAAGTACTGAAAAAATCACCCTCAAACAAGAGTTGATCATCATCTGTAGGATGCAGTGATAGTGAGTGTGGAGTCAGACTACTTGACTCAGGCTGGGAGTTGGCAGTGCAGGAAGCAGCAAGAACGACCATGCAAGGTGCTTGTCCAGTTTTGGCTAAATGTTGGCTATAGCCCATCACTGAAAATGATTCTTGACATCCAGGGCAACTGACCATTGTCATATCATAGAGTGCAATTGAGGTGCGCCAATCTTTGCTTCCAATCCATTGATGTCATTTTACACTCCACTGATATGAATATTCTAATACATAAGCACACTCCTACTTGGCACACTAGTAAGCAATTCCCTCTGCATAACATGGCTACAGTCTCTGAGCACTCATTCCCTTTGGAACCTTCCTCTCAGAAAAGCAGCCCACCCTCAGACCCTCCTCAATCAAACAGTTCTTCTCCGGTCTCAAATAGGTCAGAAACACTATTTTATTCTAGCCCAATATCCTGCCACCTCTCTCCAAACACCATGAAGCCAGATGTATATGTGCCAACTGTGAGCATAAGATCTGTCTCAGGGGATGCAAATACTGAGCTTTCTGGTTTGAAGGAGAATGTAATTTTTATGCCTGGGGAACCACTCCCACCCACAACTACTGCTCGCCCATGGTTCACAGTCAATAGGATGTCCAGGAAACACATGCCATATGCTCCTGATCCTCCTCCACTGGAGGTTCATTATGTGGCTCGATTCATGGGGTGAGGATATCAACCAGATTTCTCATCTGAAGCAATCAGCAAGGTACAATGCATCTAATTCCTCCCATTCTCCACTTGTACTAAAAAGTTTTCAAAAGTTTGAAGACCAGCTGGAGAATGGTCTCTTATGAATGAAAACTACAACTTTGTACAAAGGGTACAAAGTGAAACTTGTAACTTGTGAGGTTGCACGGCAACATATGTTTCTGTCAACTTTGGAAGCCGAAGAAGCCAACCTTGCTGCAACCTTCACCGATGCCATCTGTGCTGAAAATGCAGAACACTTCAAATTTGTGGAGGAAGAGTTACAATGCTATAGGAAACATTTTTCTCAGTGTAGCCACCTGGAAGCTGATAATGACAAAGATTATCTTCAAGCTGTCCATGAAGATGAATGTGAGATCCTTCACACCGTCAGCGCCCAGACTGACCAAGTTGCAAAGATATTGGATAAATGTATCACACAATCTCTTGCACAATCTACTGGATGTGTTAAGGCCGTGCTCAAAGGAGGACTAGATCTGAGGGGCTTGGCTTCAGCTTGTGCGCTGCGCCCCTTACCCAAGTACGTGCCCCTAATTTCAGGGGGTCCGGTAATACCAAGTCCAGTAGTGTTAGTACCAAGTCCAGTAGTATGTAACCCGGTAGTACTGTAGATACAAATCAAAGAGTTAGACTGCTTAAGGCTGGAGCTGGTAGCAGAAAGGAACAGAGGTAGACTACCCAAAGGTAGAGCCGGTAACTGAATTAGACTTAGGGGTCTACCCTAGTCTAGTGTCAGAGATTGACAAGAGTCGGAGAACTCAAGTCCGGAGAGGCAGGAATGAGCAGGACTATGTTTAATATTCAAACTGAGGTATCTACAATAAGTACAGGAGTTTATATACTATAGGTATAACTAAGGATCAGTAATCTGGAGTACAGAGGCAGTGAGGAAAGCATATGGCGAGTGTATTAGTAAGTCCGAGCGGATCAAGTAAAGTAAGACGGATCATAAGGAAATGAACTCGGAGATGAGATAGGTACCGGGGATCAATAAGCAGGCGGATATCAATAGAAGCCGGAGGACCAGAAGTAAGGGGGATTCTAGAATGGGGTTAGGTCCGGTGGAGTGGACCTGTCTGGAGTTCAGGTCCAGCGGCCCGGAAGAAGCGCGCTGATGGAAAGGATTTGTGGATGCCGGAGATATGGGATATGACAGGATGCTTCCCCCTGTGTCATCACTTTCACAGTGGGGTTCATACTGAACCCTTTGCCCTCAAGGACTCAGATGCCACATCTGATGGATCAGACGAAATGAGGGGTGGGAGCCTGGGTACGTCGGACCTTGACTTTGATGAGTCAGGCTTGGAAGGGTTAAATGACTAAGTATCATAAATGTATGTGAAACCCTCATCTTGAGTATGCTTACCATGCTGACTGGCCTAGTTTCTCATCCTACTTTTGCGTCCGCTTTTGGACATTTCTCATTCACCAGCCTAGTTTCTCATCCTACTTCTTGTGCCCTGCTTTTGGACATATCTCATTCGCTGTTCTCAGAATCCTTGTGTCAGCCCTAATAGTGACTATTACTGCACCATCCCTTCTTCCCCCACTTCCAGACTTCTCTGGCCCTGGCTTCTTGAATCCTTGTGTCCGTTAGGATCATCACAGTGATCAAATATTTGCGGTTGCCCTGTATGAAGTATTGTCACTTCAGTGACACAATAGCAACCATGTTTTCCTTATTCAACCTAGCAGTAACTCATAACTTTGCGTGTTTGTACTAGAAACTTTGCAATGTACTTTCCTATATGTGACCATTGTGGGTGAGGAAAATATGATGCTAACCATAGTCAATAAGTTCCTAGGGTGTGAGGTTTGTACTTGTCCCAAGGGGATTGCTACTAGGCAGTGATCCTCAATAAATGCAAGGAAAACACAGACTAGACTCTGTCTATCAACCCTATCCTTGATAGGATGAGGAATCCATGAATGTGGAAAGTGTGGACGGGCATGGGAACAATGCGTGAGAAAATCGGGTTTGCACGTGGATAGCACATGAATGAAACAATGAGAAGAAACAGACTACGAGCATATACGAAGAAGACTGGGTGAAGTCAGACCAGGTTTACGACTGGTACTTGCTCCTAGTTGGATGGATGACAGATGGACAGATGGATGGATGGACACATGCATGACTTGGATTCAGGCAATAGTTGATTCAGAGTATGAAAAACAGCAAGTGGAGCACTAGAGAAGTACTCTCTAAGAGGAAGTGATGGGAGGGCTATCAAAAGGTAAAAGGTAATATGTATTTATCATCTACTTATATAGAAACACGATCCAATGAACCCTAAGTTAATACAACCGGGTCTGGATCGTGCAATAGGGGTCCACTTTGACTATGGAAGGGCACGCACGCATATCGTAAGGGATATCAACATGTCAGTAGTACATCGAATGTAGGAGATACTTACCAGCAAGGACAGACATTGGATGGGACAGGACAGTCTGGGAGCTAGGAAAAGGGAATATGGTTGGTCCATGGGTATTCTGCACAACAGACGGGTGATGGATGGGATGGATGACATGGATGGATGACAAATGGTACGGACATATAATGGATGGATGTGTAATGGATGGGCGGGTGACAGATGATGGACGTATGATGGACGACAGATGTATGACAGATTGGACAGATGACACGGACATATAATGGATGGGACATACAACGGACATATGGTGGACAGGTGACGGATGACACAGACAGGTGTAAAATGGATGACGCAGATGAGATGGACAGGTGTCATACGAAAGACAGGAGGTATGGATAGTCACCTGTAAGGTCCTTGATAATCACAGGATACAGGCCTACAGTAGGTATGTTCCCCACACCATTTGACAGATTTCTCCATCTGTGCATGACAAATCTTCAAATTGAGTATTACCCACTGATTGGTCAATTCATTTAGGCTCTGAACGGACAGTGAAAAGTTAGGAAAAGGAAAACACAAATGAAAAATAATAGGTCATGTGACACTATCACATGACCATCTGGAAAACCCCAGGTGGGTATCAGTAAGGTATCTGAGTGAACGCGGCATGTGCACATACCATCTTATCGATGGACCTGTTACAGTCTGATGCAGGCTCTGTGGGCTCTGGCCATTCCCTCCGCTCCTGGGGCTCACCATAATCCACTCAAGACAACACCCCAAGCAGTACCCATTGGAAGGGGCATGAAGAGACAGTGCTGCTTGACTTCCTCACCCAGAATCTGTCTACTTGTGGTGATGGGGTGAATTTCCCCAGGACAACATGGAAGCCTGCCGCAAAATTTGTCAATGCATGCACCCTTCCCCCTGGCATGACATGTGCCAACAGGGATGCTAAGGGCTGCAAGAACAAATGGACCTCTCTCAAGGCAGGATACCACCATGTTGTGTATATCAAGAACGCTTCTGGACTTGCATGGAGCAACACGGATGGAGTAGGAGTATCTGATGGGACCAGGCATGTATGGGAGCAGATTTTAAAGGTGAGTACCCCACTGTACCTTCTTGTGTGCTCTGACATTTTCCTTCGCTCTGTAGGTCTGCCCCAATGCAAAACCCTATGGGAATAAAGGGTTCATTCACTTTGACGTTATCGACGATATGATGAAGAATTCCAAGGGCGGCAAGAACAAACCCAAAGGAGGGTTTGTTCACTGAAAAAAGAATAAACCCGCCTCCAGTGGCAACATGCTTCCCCCACCCACTCCTTCGTCCAGTGGCAGCATGCTTCCTGAAGGTAGGAACTCCCTCGATCTTTCTTCCCTCACCGCCACCACCAATGATATCATATCTCCGGCCTCCTTCATCACATCCACCACCCCGTCAGCGCTGACCAGTGCCAGCTGCGGCAAGTGCAAGCACAGCGCTCTCGGTGCTGATAGCGCCAGCGAAACTTCCCAGAAGAAACAGTGGACTCCATCTGCGAGTGTGCAAGCCCAACAAGAGGGTAGCGCTGCGATGACTATGCTCACAGGCATTGTAGGAGACTTGAGTAAAACACTCGCCCAACCCATCAACGTACCTGCACACTTTTCAGCTCAGTTGGCAAACCAGCAGGGCCCCATGACCCAAGCCATTGACATCATTCGCCGAACCCCAAATTTGACAATGGAGGACATTCTGGACATGACCGACTTCTTCACGAAGCCAGGGAATGAAGCCAAAGCGGCTGGGTACATCACTCTGGCTGACCCTGATCTGAGGGCTGGGTGGGTAGAGAGGAGGCTCAGGGAGCTTCGTGGTGGTTAGCTTTGTTGCAGTCAGCTTCGTCATGCATGCTCCTCCCTCAGCTGATATAATGTACTCTCATCCTCATCCTCGTTGCGTTGTGCTTACATACTACTGCAACAATACAATTTGATTCCATGGATACACTAGCGCTGAACAGGTACAGGTAGACCACAACGGACAAGCTCTGCGCAATAATCCTCCCACATTTCGGCAGTGATTGCCTCTCGATGTGTTTCTGCTCTTCGGCGTTCTGCTCTATCAGCAGGGCCTTCAGCCAGGTCTCCACTATCACCACCATCAGCTGCAAAGACCTCCCCACCAAGATCCACCTCAAAAGTTGCTGGATCGTATTGATGAATAAAATTATGTAATGTGCAGAGCGCCCCAGGTATACGTGCTTGTACCTCCATACCATACTCTGGCAGTAACTGTAAGATGCGCCACTGACACTTCACGACCCCAAAAATACGTTCCACGATGTTCCGTAGACAAGTGTGTCGATGGTTGAAAAGTTCCTTGGGAGTTTGTGGCCTGCACCTAGTCAGAAAGACAAGACAGAGAGAATCAAAAAACTCACGCGACATCTGCTTGACGCCATTCCTTCAGGTGATAGCGGACACCTCGATATGGGACCAACAGCTGCATCGCATGACCCGAAACCAGCATCTGCAAGGAGGTACCGTCCTTCTGGGATCCGCAGGTCATTTTGGCGTGCGTCATTCCAGAGCGAAGCGTCTGCAACAGATCCGTCCCACCCACAAAGTGAGTAGATGAAGGAGAAATCGAAGTCGCAAATGAAAAGGCAGTTCTGGGACAGGTAGCCTTTCCAGGTTCCGCATGGTATCGTGATCTTTGTTCGCTGAGAATATCCGGATATGAGTACCATCAATGGCACCGATGCAGTTGCGAAAGAAGCGGAAGCGCGGGTCATTGGTGATAGCAGTAGATATGGGAGTTTCATCCGTAGGGAACTGAACTTGGGAGTTATAGAATATATCTTCAGAAAAAAATACAAGCAAGCGCCTGAAATATCTGACACAAATTCAGATAAGAATGAAGTGAATTAAATTATTTCTACCTTGAGATTGTGTCAGGGGAACACTGAAATCGTTCGCCAAGATGGCGAGTTGAGAGTCCTGTGACACAGGTATATAAGAAAATTGCAAGCTGCTCCTCCACTGTTACACCATTGCGAGATTGCTCAAACCCATTGGCCTGGAGAATCAGCACCAATGCCTCAAACACCTCTAAGTTGACACCCAGGTTGTGCTTGATGCGGTCTGGGTGGCCTGTAAGGAGTTCGCAAACCCATGCATGACCTGTCAATGCTGATGTGTGATATGGGATGCAGGGGGGAAGGAGTTATGAAGAGTAAATGGTACAAATTAAATATCTGAGATACAACACAGGTTACAAGGATAATGAGCCTGGCGTCTGCGTAATTCCTCGTGCCTCCAGAGCTCGAGGACAGGAGGATACATAGCTGCTGATTGTTATCGGTGGCGGGTATCGATAAGCTGCACCATTGGAGACCCTGGGGTTTTCCAGATGGTCATGTGATAGTGTCACATGACCTATTATTTTTCTGTTTGTGTTTTCCTTTTTCCTAACTTTTCACTGTCCGTTCAGAGCCTCAGCCATTCAGTACATTCCAGCAACTGGGCTCAATTCAATTGATATTTGTCAGTTTGCATGCATTTGTAGGCATATGTATGCACAAGATAGAAGTCCTCATGATTTCACCCTTCCCTCAGTGACTACCACCATCCCTAGCACAGTCTGTTGTCCCTCTGCAACATGCAACCATATTCCAAACCATTTTCATTCAATTTCGACGATAAGCCAGATCAAGGCCTATTGGACTTCACCAACTGACCTCAGGCTGAAGCTGACTCACAAGATGACCCATTTAACATTGTTGGCCAACCTCAAGCTAGTCAGTTGCATCCCAGTCCATTGTCGCACGGAGTCCCTACAAATTTTGGTGAAGTTTCAGCAGATCAAGACAGTATCAATTTGGATGGAATCACCATTGGTGGTGAGTGTTATCAGGCTGCTGGTTTCCAATTCACTGATCTTGCATTCAAAGCCTTCTTTGACTTTCCAGCTTATGATAGTACCAGAGGAACATCAACTAGTCATGCTGGTGCTAGTGTCCCTAGTCTAATCCCTTGTTCAGAAGAGATCAATGCACTCTACCCATTGCTGCCTCCCTGTGCACTGCAGGGGACTGTTGAGAAAACACAGTGCTCACAACACATCTCATCACCATATCCTACACTGGAACACAAAATAATGGCACAGCCCAGCCCAATCACTACAGTCAACTCACAAACCCTGCAGCTCATGACAAATGCAGATCCACCCACCACCCCCGCAGCAGCTGCCCACACTGACCCTGTCACCCATACCACCCCCATCATCCTTGATGCCCCCATCGTCCCTGTCACTCCCATTGTCATCTCTATAGACCCTTCCCCTCAGCAACCCATTGCACCTGTCATCATCCAAGTGTCATCTGAGACTCAATGGCTAATCACAAGGTGTGCAAATGCCAAACTTGTACAATTCTGGTTGACATTGCATGCAATGGCAGGTAGTGACGCCCAGAAGAGAGCAGTCATTGATCTTGCAATCACAGACACAATTCCTGGGATAATTGGCATGCACGGTGTCATGCATGGTATGCAACTCATACCATGACATATGTATATAAGGAGTGATAAGGAAGGTATAATAAACTGTACTGTACCTTATCACAAAGTGACTCTACCATTTCTCCTTGATTCATTATCTTGAACTCTCATCTCTTTTGTCTCAGACTCAATTTTCGATGTATTTCTATTTTTTGTTCTGTGATATTCTCTATGTTTCTACTTTTCTAGGACTTATTCAGCCATCAGACTTTCTCACTAGCTGCCAGAACATGTTTGTAAGCATGTCATGTGACTGGGAAATAACCTGATTTATAAGGATTCAGCTTGACTCATCATGTTTTGTCGATGATTCATCATGCTTTGAAAGACTTGCAACTGTATTTATAATCTACTTAGTAACAAGGATGACTCAGCTCACCAAAAGGCTTGGTTTGAAAGCACATTCTTACCAATCCATGTGATGACTCATGCCTTTGATTCATCATGCTTCATAAGACTACACTGTACTTGTAAACTACTTAGTAAAACAAGCTGACTCAACACACCAAATGGACTGTTTTGTAAGAATATTCTTACCAATCCATGTGATGGATCATGCTTAGTAAACTGGCCTCCCAAAAGGTATAAAGGGAGCCCATTTTACACCCATGAAATATAACTTCCCACTTTACACCTATCACACTAAATGAGAGTGAGACCTAGTGAGACATAGATAAAGTGCAGGCCTATGAGTTGCCTTGAAGTAAGACTAAGCCACATCAATTTTCGAGTTATATACTACCTTACAGGGGTTGACTATATAACAACTGTTTACTGTTATCTGAACTAAGCTTTATGTGTATAAAGACCCTCTCTCTTACCAGAAGAGAGACACGAGTGAGGAGAATATGACAAAGTTGAAACAGACTTTCATAGGTTGAGACACGACCTACTAGGTTGAGACATACCTAAGAGAGATTTCTTTACAAAGAAATCACAGACCGATTCAGCATAGTTTCTATAAACAAAAGGTAATCTAATTACTCATTGACCACCTATGAACACCACATTATCAACTGAGAAGTAGAAAATCCATTGACCGTGAACTTGAGGAGCTGGCAACTATCGTTTTATAAAAAGTGTAGTTGTGTTGTCACTGCATTTTACACAAACTATATATAAGACCCTCAAGTAAAAAGACAACAGTAAGTTTTTTTAAATCTAAGTCTGCCAAGTTGTGACTCATGCATTTATTTTGTTAGTCCATGTTTTGAATCCCACAATGGTGAGTCAACATCAACAGCTGACAGGGGCATGGATTACCATGTTCACCAATCTTGTCAAGCTTGTGCAGACCTGTGTCCTGTTCAACTTTGACATATATCCCCCTCAAGATTCTAATGTCCTCCCCAATGAATTTCAGAGGCACATCATACACGCAGTGATCAATGATCATAATTGGCCTTTTGCATTCATGCATCAATTCACTGTCAATGGTGTACATTGTATTCCCTCCTTCCTCATTGTTTCAAAATTTAATATTCATATGTATATATTCAGGCCAGGGATGTAATGATCTTGGATGGCATTCTCAACAACTTGTTCATATTGCAAATGGTCATTCATTTTGTGTGGTGCAGTAACACTGGGATTTCAGAATATATCACTGACCCACTGGAAGATTTCAACACTGTATTTGCTGCTATCGGGGCAGTCATGAAGCTCATCTTGTTTAAGCAAATGTTGCATCCACCAGTCACTATCGCACATTCACAGCTCAACGTGAGCAACATGTTCACTGACATTCTTCAGTACATTCACGATCTTCACGGTGTGCAGAAGGTTATATTTGACAACTACAAATCTTACACTTTCAGGATTGGGAACTCTCAGCAATGATTAACAAATGTATTGGCACTGCTTGACATATTGTCAACATTGTAGTCGCTTCTAGGATTATCACACTGTACTGGACCTTTAAAGGAGTTTCCTCTGACAGTATGTGGGCATTGTTCATGCAGTCCTCATGTGTGGACTGTACTTTATGGCATTAGTCTCACAGAATCAATATACAGGATCTGGCTCTCATATTTGACTCAAAGAATGTATGTACCTGACCCAATCCAAAAGAGTCGCTCAAAAGTAGGGTTCAACACTAGCTATAAATCAGCCCAACTGGCAGATAGCTATGTATCCCTCACATTCTTTTAAATCTATACACTCATTGACTTTATTTTAGCATGCCTAGCAAAAGCACATCTGGTCGGAGTAAGTGCTCACTATGTGCGCACCACCATTTATGAGTCCAGGAAATGAATGTTACCATGACAGGCATTTGAACTGCGAAGCAAAAGGCAATGGAGAAGGCAGGTGAGTTTGCTGGACTCGGAGTTAAACCAGGGCTTACTGCTCATTGTGCTAATCTGGAGGATTGGAATGAGTCAAAAGAGACAGCGCCCCAGCATGCTAGAAGAGTGTTAAGGTCATACTCAAAGGGTATTAGATTCGAAGGGCTTCGGCCTCAGCTTGTACACTGTGCCCCTTTCCCAAGTATTGCCCCTTATTTCAGAAGGCTAGAGTATCGCATCTAGGGAGACAGATAGGTATTGTGGTCCGATCCGTGAGGCTTCCGGATATCGGACGAGTAGCGTAAAGGCTAATCCGGACGAGGTCTGAACTAGAAACTATCGGATATAGACTGTCCGAAGACAGAGGCGGAGATATAGACTATAGGAATCAATCCTAAGTCTCGGAGTAGACTAGAGTACGATACTCAAGTCCGCACAGAGGAGGACTTAGGTTTTGGAGCGGGAATGAGTAGAATCTAAGTTGATATTCAAACTGAAGTACTACGGACATTTTACAAGAGGTTATATACTACGGATATCTAACGGAATGATCAATCAGCAAGGTCCGAGGCTATGTACGAAGTATAAGCAAAGTCTATTAGTAGGTAGGATTGATCACCAATCATGGAACGGAAATGAAGTATAGGTAAGCGGATCAGTAAGAATAGCGGAAGTAAGGATAACCAGATTACCGGAGTACAGGAATACCGAAAGGAGTTAACGATAGGTTAGAGTTATATGAACAGGAAATGAAAGGGGACCGGATGACGGATTAGTCCAACGGATCTGGATCGGATCTGAGATCCGGATGTCCGGAACTTTACCCGGGAATATGGTATATGACAAAGAGCCCAAGAAACAACACAATTTACCTGCACAAAAGAAACCCCACATGGACACCACCACCAAGGGTGTTACTCATCCAGCAATCCTGCAGGCTTTGGCTAGAAAGTGTCGAGATAAGCATGGCTGTTACTATGCACTAACAAGTATGCGGTCAAGTGACCACCCACAGAGTTCCACATCGATGAAGGCAGCACCAGCAGTGTCAAGCATGGGTCACCACCAAAGAAAGGTCAGCTTTTCACAATATCAAATTGGTTCAGCGTGCATCTGTATTTGCAGCACAAAAAGAAACCAAACAGCAGCCAACTTCACATCATGCCTCCAAAGACATGCCTTCTAGCATCAACAATGCATTTTTAGCTGATGAACCTGAATCTGACTATCAACCTAGCTGTGACTCAGAGGCAGATGCAGAGGAAATTGACGACAACTCGGAGGAGCCCAAATCCGTCATGAAGTTCCTGTCAGCGGAAGTAAGCACAGCTACTGTTTACACTACTGCTAACTACAATTGATACCACTCAGGTACCGACATTTGTCTTGATATCAGAGGCTGAAAGGCTTGACTTCCCACTGACACAACCAACCTGGCCTCATGCAGCTGCATCAAAGTTGACACGCAAGACTGAACTGTTTCTGTCCCAACCAAGCACTCCTGTGGCTACCAAGGTTGGTTGATTTTTCATCCTGGAAGTAGACTGCCTTCTATGCTGAAACACTTGCACCTCATAGGTGAGGCAGACTGCTGAACCATTCCCCTTCTCGTTAGCCTAAACAAGGGCTCCTCTGGCTTCCAGGGTAAGTTGATCCCTCGATGCCATCCATGCTGAAGATGCTTGACTGATTCCCTCAACAGGCAAAATCCCAGTCCATGCATGATCAAACCAGGGTCAGTTGTCCCCTCAATGCCATCTGTGCTGAAAATCATAAACAATGGTTCACTGATGCCCCTCAACATGCAAAAACTCAGTTCAACACACATGGTCCTATCAAGATAAGTTGATGTTTGATGACATCCATGCTGAAAATGATAATCATTGACTGATGCCCTCAACAGGCAAAGACTCATTCTGCACATGATCATAAATGAGAAAATGAGGTGAGTTTGCTTCTCTCATTATTCCTGCTCTGATTAATGTTACACACTGCAGACACCAACTCGAGCAGATGATTCCAATGATGGAGTCATTGCATCAGACGACTGGGAGGGACTCAAGGCTGTGTCAGATGACCACAATGACCCCGAGTCTCCAAAGGACAACTTCCTGGTAGTAGATAACGACAGTGGCCATTGTGAGGAGTGACAAAACCAGATGATATCCCATATCCATCCGACCCTTCCTAGACCCATCTGTGGACATCCGCTTCTCATCTGCGTCTGTCTGCACCCATCTGCCACTTGTCCATGCACACATTGATGATCTGCCACCCATCCGCATGACCGGATGTGCATGCACATATGTGGATGCGTAATCAGAGACATCAGAATGTTTCGGATGTACATGTAATAGTAAGTGTGTTCAATACAAGTTGTGGACTCATAGGCAATACACATGGTCAGTTAGCAAGCAGGTTTTCGCCCATATATCAGAGGTGCTTTGTTAGATACTTTCCCTCAGTCATTTCTATCGCCTCCTTTGGCAGCGGCTGAGGTATGTCACCATTTACATTCATTTAAACCACAGTATAGCTAATCTAGAGTAGTGCAGATTCCATCTGCTTTACTCAGGTGAATACAGTCATTTCTATCGCCTCCTTTGGCAGTGGCTGAGTGTGGATTCCATCCGCTTTACTTAGGTGTATCCGCAAACCCAATCTGCATTGCTTAGGACACTAACGGATCGTATCCGCTTCACTCAAAGTTTTGTCAAGGAGCCCATACTTGTACGGAGTGCAAATGCTGGGAAGTTAAAGCTGATGGACCAAACTAGCGACACCTGTTGTGTAGTGTGTAGTCCAACAGTGTGGGGAACATACCCACTGTAGGCCTGTATCCCGTGAATATTGAGGACTCTACAGGTGACTATCCATATATCCTGCCCTTCATATGATGCCCGCCCGTCCCACCCGTTCGACACCCGCCTGTCCCACCTGTTCGACACCCGCCCGTCTCACCCGTCCGTTCCATGTGTTCCATCCATCATACATCCGTCGCCTGTCCGCATCTTCCCACGCCTGTCCACATATCCACATATCTGCACTTCCGCTTGCCCAATTCATCTGTCCATGTCCGTCTATCCTCATTGGTAAGTTTTCCGATCACCTGTCACTATTTTCATAAAGATCCTGTCGTATTACGTACCCTTTCTGCTACTCAGACCTGGATGCATGTAGAGTGCTCTAAACACGGTACCTGTCCACCAGGGCACTCCAGATCGCTCTCCCTACATATAGATGTGAAAAACATGTAGAATAGGATCAATCCAGACCCGCACTTTACTTCCCACTTTGTTTTCCTCTTAGAAGGATCTGCTTTTCTGCTATTCTGAAAATGAACGCTCTTTGACTTGCTCTGTAACGTCCGCATTGTCTGCATTTTCCACATCATCCGCATTGTCCGCATCATCTGCATCTTCCCGCGCCCATCTGCATCATCCGCATCTTCCCGCACTCATCCGCACTTTCTCGCATCTACAACTCCTTCATCCTATCTACGATAGGATTGACTCAGGTTGTTAGACAGAGTCTAGTTTGTGTTTCTCCTCACATTTATCGAGGATCGCTGCCCAGTAGCAATCCCCTTGGGATGAGTACAAACCTCACACCCTAGGAACTTATTGACTATACTAACAAGCTATTTTCCTCACCCACAACGGGTAATACTGGAAGCAAAGGTTCATATGACCTTTGTCAATGGCTATCCAGAGCTCACCAAGAAAAATTGATTCACACAAGACACACTCTTAACAGCAGCTTGCACCTGTGGTGTTGTACCCATCCAGCATTGCCTCAAGACTGACAACTGATATGCATCTGCACTTGCAACTCTGGTATGTCATAACTTTTCAAAGGGTGCTACTATAACATCACATGCAGGTTGAGGCTCAAGTGCTGCTTTTTCATACCAAATTGAAAGATGATGCTTGTGCATAAGTGACAGCCTATTACTGTCTTGGTCCTGACTGTATTGATGCGTCCAAGGCTTTGCTGGCAAGCCATGTTTACCATTTTGCACAGCATTTTAATGTAGGTTGCTATGTTTTATATTGTATATGAACTACTCAGTGTCACACATGGTCTCCTTCTCCAGGAGAAAAATGTCCCTATTCCGCAGGCGACAAAACCTTACTCTGCAGATATCTTGCCTTACCTAATGAAGGGGTGCTACTTCAATGGGCCAAAGTTGGTTGGCGTGAAATTTGCAGACCATTTCAAGGAGATCACAGGCAACAAGGCCCAGCGGCCTGAGGTGACAATTCTGATGGTTGCATTGACCAGTACTTCAGTATATTTCCGGTTCTCAGTCTACTCCCAGTTTATGTATTAACAAGTGCATAGGTGTATGCTGCGCTCTTCTGGAAGGCCAGCAAATCTCCCTCCAAGTTCAATTTCACTGGCAACCAGTTCAGCAAGGTCTATTTTTTCCATGTGAACTTTCTCGCTGGAATGAAGGAGACTGCACCAGGCAAGTTTCACAGGTTGATGGCTGACATTTTTGAGGCACTCCAGTAAGTTCTTCAAGCTCCAAGTGTGCCATAACTAATTCATCAAAAGGAAACTCTGCACCAATGGTGCTGCCACCTTAGCATCACATGAAGATTTGATGGCATTCCTCAATCTTGATGGCATGGATGACGATGAGTAGTTCTAGATGTCTTAGTTGTCATCTCACACATTTATTGGTATCACTATAAATACCCTCCTTTCTCGTTTATTAGTTGCTATAAATACATACAAGCTATGTTTGTATACCCTTGTTTAATCAAACCCTAATTTGTTCTTATAAACCAAATCAGTGAAACGACCAAGCATTCTTGAATCATTGTAAGTTTACCTGAAGCTGAACAAAATCACCACTAATTTAGCATGCATGAGCAATTCCTTGTGGTGCAGTAAAAAAGTCACTCTAATCTGCTAAGTTGTCTATTTTATGGAAATTATCATGAATTAGAGAAAGGTTGACATACTTAGCCTAAATTTGTAGTGGAAGGTTTTCCTGATGCACAGACTCATAGACCATACTTCTCTCATTTCATATCTAAGGCTTGCAAGGGAAAATCATTTGTTCAGAAGTGGACCACATGTTAGCTAATAACATCAACAAGAAATCATGTGACCAGAGCATTGGCTTGGTCTTAGCAATAGATAGAAAATATCTGGCAAGAATTTCAGTGCAACAGCAATATCCAAACTTACCACTACACTCCTCTCATCTCATTACAAGGGGAGATTATTTTTTCACCATTGGATCATGAGTTAGCTACTCACATAAGTGAGAAATAACAAGACAGCTCACAACAGAGTATTGGCTAGTCCAGGCAATATTATTATGTGATGAATCTGGACAGCATGTTGGAGATATTGAGTGATATGACTGTTAAGTTTGAAGGCATCCCAAGCAAAGTATAGTTTTCGAGGCTTGGCCTATGCACATGTGCAGGAGATGAGATAAAAGGATTAGCATTCAGTTAAAATCCCATACATTTGATGTCACAAAATTCTGTCCTGTTCGGCGCATGCATGCCATCAGATAGATGACACCAGAAATGTGTCCTTATAGGTGTATTAGATTGGAAATTACCACCCTCATTGCCATCAGAATCAGTGAGACTTGGATCCTTCATATGTTCATCCTCATTGTCATCATCTTCCTTCTCCTTGCTCCCCTCATCCCTGTCATCATTGTCCTCTCCCATTTGGCTCTCCTCATCTTCTTCTTCCCCTATCTCATCCTCCTCCTCCCCAGGTTCATCATGGCTGTAGGTTTCTCCTGAATCCCCGCTTGGATCATCTACTCTCCAGGGTTCATGTCCGACACCAGTGCTGGTAAAATGAAGGAACATATCACAATCTACAAACCTGCCAATGACATGAGACTATCAAAAAAATTCAAGATGAGATGTACATCTTTGAGTTGACCATGCACCTAGTAGTAGTATACACCAGGCTGGTCACAAGACTATTTGTCATCATATTGGATCACATTCGGTCCAGGTTGGTCAGAAGCACTGAGGGAAGGGAGGATGCTTTACGGCCAAGTGCCAGTACACAAGTGAGGGTGTGTCATGCATAACGATAATGTGGGCAGTTTAGGAGGAAGTGTATATTGGATCCAGAATAATTATTGCCAAATGGCGAGTAAATATACAGCAAGTCAAATTTTATTGTAACCAGAGTTAGCTAGAAAGGTTTCCCCTGCAGTTTGTAAAACTTTTGATGCATTCTCTTGTGTATGCAATAATTGTGAGTTCTGAGTTCTGAGACTCTACTGAGTGCTGTTACCTATGATACAGTACTACTAAGATAAAAACAAAGAAACCTGTTGACAGCTGACTCAGCCTGGGCCCTTTATATTTTAGATGCTATCAATGAAGATGAAGATAAAGTAATATGCAAGTAAGTACTCCCATATATCCATATCTGTCTAATCCTGAACTCATCCATTTACCTCCATCAGACTGGTATATGCTGAAGAACTGAAACTCCTTACTGCCACCCTGCCTAACCGACTTCATCAAGCATATCTTGCCCCAATGAGCGCCACACTGCTCAGCGCCATGGGGTTGATAGGCATCCCCTACCATTTTGGGCAGATCCACATCCAAACTGACATTCATCTTCTGAGTGCCATTGGCCTCAAACTTGGAGTACCAGATATGTTGATGGAGTACCAGGACCCAGATGATGATTGTATCCCACTGTGGGCCACTGAGATCAGCATCTTGCAGACAAAGAAATTGGCAATAAGGAGCCTCAGCGGCTTCATGACAAATCACAAGGATCTCCTCACCATCTTGTTAATCGATGTGGAAGAGTTAAAGAAGCATGCAGGGCCCCAGTCCAGGTCAGAGGTGGTAGAGGTCTTAGAAGAATGCCCATCACTCTCAAAATTCTCACAGTGGCTGTCACACATGACCACCAATACTGAGGACCCTACCATCATGAAAATGTTTTGTCATGTCTGGCAGCATCCCATTACTGTGATGATCACAACATGGCTTCACCACCCCAATGGCAGCTTCAATATCGATGAAAAGGATCCTGATCTCTGTGCAACAGTGGTACAATTAATCCCCTCCTTCAGTCCATCTTCTGACCAATTACAGGACTTGTTTCCTGAGTGTGGTGGTCTTGAAGATGTTGACTGCTGTAGGGAGCATTCCTACACTGGGCTCATATTCATCTATTTTCCGATGTATCATACATCCATCCGACTCTCATCCGTCCCATCCAAATCCCATCCAACCCTCATCCAACCCATCCGATGCCCATCTGCTTTTCGGATGACCTGCGGATACCTTCGGATCTCTTCCTATAGCTCGCGCATCCACCGCATCCATCCTGTCCACATCCATTCGACCTCATTGGTACATAGTTATGCTCATTCTCTTGTTACTAACTGAACACAGACATATCCTCTCACACTCCACTATTTTCCTTATTTTCTTATGGCACAGTCTAGACTCGTTGTCTGTATAATAAAATACTCTACCCTATAAACTATAGAGATTTGGGAAAACTTATGATGTTACCTTCCCGCTTTTCCTTCTCCTTACCAGAATATTGATGTGACCTATACCCACTATCAATCTAACATTTTATGACTTTCCTTCGAGTTTGAATTGCATCCTACATGCATCTGTAGATCCAGTCCATCATCTGACGCATCCGACGAACCCGTACATTCATCCGCTTCATCTGCTTTTCATCCGCTTTTGCGGATCTTCATCCTATCGGATTGTTATAAACAGAGACTACTTCCCAGTAGCAATCCCCTATAGGGTCAAACATGCTTGTCACTCAAGTGAGGCAGCAGGTAGCAAAGACCCAACTTTGGAGTAGTTTATCGTATCCCTCTACTCTGTTTGTTATACCCACACCGCATTTTTCAGTGTACCTTGGAGAGGATTAGAGACCAGGTCATCTTCCTGATTGAAGACAGGTTTCCACAGTACTTTTTTCTTATTATTGTCGACAAATTGACTTAATTGGCATTCATTTGTTTTTCAGTGAGATTGAGGATGTCGCCTTCGATCCTATTTGTGCATGGTCTCCTCCAAAACCACTGAACAACTGGGACCTTCTCACCAATGAGATTATCATCAGTGCGAGGCAAACAGGATACACACATCATGCTAGTTGCCATCAAAATACTCTCAAGCACAAAGTGGAAGTAGACGAAGTGACCACCGGAGGGTCTGGATCTATGAAGAGGGCCAGGGCAACTTAGGGGTTGGTGTGAATGATTTTTTTCTCTTGCTCAACATCATTCCTACATCTATTTCACATCTACTTAAATGACAATATACAGTGGCTCAAAAAACTGTCTGCATGTTTGCACTACTTTTATTATTTACATTATTGTACATGAATGGACAGGTATATCCAAGACATACCAGTAGAGTAGTTTGTAGTACACCTTCAGGGCATAATTTGGAGCCCCTACCCATGGGAATCCATGGTAACATGGTGGAGCTATGAGCATTACAAAATGATGACTCATGCGAACAGTTTTTTGACCCTAGATTTAAATTCAATAAATTATTAGTTATGACACCATAAAGCCATGTCACTATGAAATAAATTATGAACTGGTGTCATCATGACATTATTACACCTATTTCTAATTATACAATACAGGGTGTCCCATATATCATAGTCATAATCACCATGAAAGTCATCTTCCTCTGCTCAAAGGGATAATATCCTTTCTCTGTCTACTGCTGGCAATCTCTACTCATGCCAATAGGCCTATATAACTGGTGTATGCAAGTCTACTGTAGCTAACCTCATCAAAGAATGTTCACCTAGACAAGAAAAACTCTGGTGGGAGGTCATCCATCCAAACTCACCTCTACTGATAGGAGGGTCATTATCCAAAATATTACACACAGAAAAGTCTAATAATGCTATCAAAGTCACTTATCATATCAATTCCATCATCACTTACTCCAGTTTCTTTACAAACAGTACGAAATGTCCTCGTAGGGCAGCCAATTATTAGGGACTGTAACAAAGAAGAAAAGCCTCTGTCTTTCTAATAACGGTTACAGGAAGAGAAGACTAGTGTTTGACCTAGCACATCACCCCTAGACTGTAGAGGAACTGGGAAGTGGGGTCATATGGTCAGATGAGACTAAAATCAATAGAATTGGGTCATATGGGAAGGTTATATGTGTGGAACAAAGAAGGAGGGGCCTCTTACAGACAGAGAGATTAATGAAACTCTCAATTCTGGAGGAGGTGTCTCTAATGGTATGGGGCTGTATATGGGGTGGAATGGTGTGGGGAATGCTTGCAGAAGTTGAGGTGAGGATGGATGCTGAGCAGTATGTGAACATTCTCAACCACCACTTGCTGCCTAGCATGATAGAATTAGAAATTGATGAAGAAGATATCATTTTTAAATAGGATAATGATCCCAAGCATACATCCAGGAGAGCCAGAGAATGGTTTGAAGATCACAATATTCATCTCCTTGACTTGCCAGCACAATCTCCTAATATTAATATCATTGAACATCTATCAGGAGTACTCAAGAAGAGGCTTTTAGCCTATGATCCACCCTCCTAAAGGGGTATGGGAGTTATAGGAGAGAGTTACAGTGGAGTGGGGAAATATCACAGCAGAGGACTGTCAGAAATTGATTGAAAGTATGCCTAGAAGGATAGAGACAGTAATTAAAGCCAAGGGAGGTCACACAAAACACCAGAACACTTGATTATCTGTGTAAAATACTTGGGTCAAAAAAGTGTCCACATGAGTCATCATTTTGTAATACTCATAGCTCCACCATATTACCATGGATTCCCACGGGTAAGGGCTCCAAATTACGCCCTGAAGGAGTACTACAAAATACCCCACTGGTATGTCCTGGATATACCTGTCCATTCATATATAATAATGTAGATAGTGAAAATAGTGCAACATGTGGACAGTTTTTGAGCCACTGTACTTCCCATAGCTTTTGTACAACATCACAGATAATTGATTTTGCCCCTCCTCCCTCGCAATACTTACTGGTGGTCTTGTCATCAATGTTTCAATGCGTGTTGTGACTTCATCTAAAAATTCCAATGCAGCTGGCCATGTCAAATGACACATGTCAAGGTAGTAAGTACTGGATCTTGACTTACATGGGTATATACCAATGCTACACATCATTCTGCTTGCTTCGTATCTCCTCACCATGCTTGATAACATCAAGGACCAATTGCCATTCAGTATCCATTTTCTTGCAAACAGATGCACTTAGTATTGGGAGCACCAGGTGGAGAGAGCTGTCTGGGCACACAATATGGAGTGATATTCTCCTTGTTGGTGTTGGTGTCAGAGTTGATATTGACATCATCAACGTTCCACTCACAAGTGTTTGCAAGTAGCTTGTGTTCATATCACCCGTTGCTACCATACTCGATCAGCTTTGGCTTTCTATAGAATAGTATCTCATAAGTGCTGCAAAGTAATATGGAGGATGACAAACACTCCACCTTCCTTTCACTGTTCTTCTGTTCATCATTCTGCATAGTGGCCAATTGCTGTCTAAAATTCTGTGACTGGGACGTGTATTATTAATGCTGGGAACTAAGTCTGGGGTTCCTGATAAAAGTTTGATGTAAAATTGACAGGTCTTAAGTTTAGTGAAATCCTTCAAAAAGTCCTTAGCAAAAACACTAATTATCATACACTTTCTTTCGACTTTCTAGACTATTGGATGGAGTCATCGCTTCACATATGGCAGATCCACAGCAGCTCCACAGCACTAATGATTTCAACACGGAACCTTTGTAATGTTAATGTCCCATATATGGTATATGGTTCTTCAAAAATTCTCCACTATAAAACCATGTACCATCAGGCCAATTTCACATGGTCTAGTTGTGAGAAGCCATGTCCATGACATACACTATCCCTAGGGGCTTCATGTGATCTGAATCACCTTTAGTGCACTCGCTTGGTAATGCCTCCCATCTATTCCAAGTTCCCTTCTCAACGACACCCTCAAGGGACACCAATAGTCCACCGGCAATTGCACATGATGGAATGGGACTCAGTGTAGAGTTTTGGCAACATATAGTAGGTCGATTGATTACTTTTTCCATTAACCAATTCTCACCGCATATGTAGCATCGCATGGCCAACACTCATACTGAACACCAGTCAGCATTAATGATTGCCAAATCATCACATCGCACCATGTGCAACAGCCAAGTTGCGGCTCAGGCTCACATTGATCAGTTCATGTTGTTGTTGAGAGCACTGTCCGAAGAACTGGAGGATTGGAAGTGGAAGGAACAGGAGGCTGAAGAAATAATCTTGTCTTTGGCTCAAAAGAACGACACTCAAACCATTGATGCATAATCAATGAATCATGCCTTGTTCACTTGGTAACCATGTATTAATTTATAATTTTGAACCTGGTGTTGGAATAACAAACATTGTAATGCTTGTTTTTCTTTCCTTCTCCTTCACTACTCATCATAACGCTGTAGTTGGTTTTGTATTCCTTATGTAAGACAGCAGAGTGTCAATCACACTGGTACTACCAAAAGCCAAGGAGTTCACAGAGGCATGTGCAAATTCTGCAACAGGTAAACATCATTTTATGTCATCATTGTCTGTACACTCATCTCGAGTGATTCAGCTGTGCAAGCTTTTTGAAGCGGGCATCTCCCAAGAGGACTCGGAGCTCCATCAAATCCTGACCCAGCTGAGGTTCTCTGTTACAAGTGATAAGGTACAGCTTGGCATTGTACGATATGACACCTGAGATATGATCAGAAGAGTTCTATGGGCAGATGCAATACATATCCCGAGACATATTTATGAATGTATTGATTTCAAATATGTCCCCCAATTTGAGCAGCACCTGTTGCAGACTCTTATTTGGCTGTGTCTCAGGTGTGAGGATCTCAATGACTGACTTCCTTTGCCTAGATATATCATGCAACATGTTATGCTGAAGCCACGAGCTCAATGCATACTCTGGCTCAGGCGAGTGTCAATAATTTCAGTCAGTCTTCTGTCAAAATGGAGAGTAATTGTTACGCCGAGTGTAACGAGAGGAACAAAGCCAAACAAATCTACGACAAGGGAACAGCCCTTGAAGTCAAGTCAAAGAGAAGTAAAGATCCGAAGAGGAATCTTTAGTCAAGTCAGAAGAGTCAAGAGGAAATCTGCGTAGGTCAAGCTGAAGAATCAGCAGTGACCAAGAGGCAGTATTTATACAATAAGAAAGCTATGCAAGGGTACAGGGTACGAGTAATAATAGTACTACATGCGCGTATGGTGAGGACGAGACAGTACGAACCTAAATAGATGAAACAGGGGTTACATGTGTAGCAGGCATGTATCAAGGGAAAAAGAAGTGCACAGCACGGCGACTGTAACATCACCCTCTCACTAAGCAGAACAACCCAGTTGTTCTAATCATCAACATGCTCAGGAGCCTGTCCAAGGTCGCCTACCGCGTCCCAAAACCCTTCTCTCTCCATCCACTGCGCTGCGTACGTCTGAATGCGTGACGCGATATCTTCCAAGCGGATGTCGAATGCGGTGGAAGTGATATTGTCGGCAGGGGGGGAGCGGATGTCATAGACGATCACCTTGATGCGATCTCCTAGCGTGTAGAGACCATAAAGGTCCGACAACTCCTGGTTGTCTCCTATACACCTTTGGAGAGGTGCACGATAGCGACCATGCGAGAGAATGGTTCTTCTATGGAGTTCGGCATTTCCTGCCTCAGATAGGAAGGGGTCATCACGGACGACATAAGGGCAGTTATGCCTGACTCTGGTAGAGAAACGAGGTCAGCGACGGAGGGGACCAGGACCAGCTGGTAAGGCTTGTTCAATGGAATGAAGGGAGGGGATGTCATCGTCATCAGACGGAAAGATGCGGTCTATGTTGTCTACGGAGGTGGTACTGGCTTGGCTCGTGTGGATCGAGCTCATTCCTCTAGCAGAATGATATGTGGGAGATCTGCTTCCTGTGGTCATCCATCCATAGCAAGGACGGAGTGGACGTGGTTCGAAAGGGTTCGAAGGGCGGGGGATTTCGTTGGTAGAGGGCATCTTTATTTGAGGGGATGATAGTGGTTTGAGTTGAAGTTACTCTGAGGCGATGGGAGGTCTTATAAGCTTCCAGAGTTTCGGAGGAGTTTGAAAGATCGGACTCAGATAACCACTCGTTGTCTGCAGATGGATAGCCTTTCCATTTCACAAGATATTTCCGTCTTGTGGCTGATCCGTGGTGTCCCATGATTGCTTCGACTTCGAATTCTTCTTTGCCGTCCACGAGGTCAGGGGGAGGTGATAGGAAATTCGGACCGTGTTCATCATTCTCTCGATAGGGGGATAGAAGTGCGGCATGGAAGACAGGGTGTACACGCCATTGTGCAGGGAGGGCTAAGCGATAGGTCACAGGGCCTAATACTTCTGTGATAGAGAAGGGACCCTCTCGCTTGGGTGAGAGTTTTTGGTTGTCATAGCCGAGATGGAGGTTCTTGGATTCTAGCCAAACCTTGTCCCCTTTCTTGAATGGAACGAAGGTCTTTGTGATTCTCTGCCTCATGGTTTGCCTTGCGAGTTCGTGCGATGCAAGGGCTTCTTCTCTGGCTGCTTGCAGCTGTGAGATCCGATCTTCTATGGCGGGAATATCCGTTCTTTCAATTGCTGTTGGTAGGGCTTGTGGGTGATAACCCATCATAAAATAGAAGGGAGAGGCATTGCGAGCAGAGTGATGACGGGAGTTATGAACAAACTCTGCCATAGGCAACATGTATGCCCATTGTGTCTGGTCGTTAGCGCAGAAGATACGGAGGAATACTTCAAGTTCTTGATTAACTCGTTCGGTCTATCCATCGCTTTGAGGGTGGAAAGCCGTAGATAACGCGACTTTGTATCCAAGGAGTCGTCCTAGTTCTTTGGCAAACTTAGAGGTGAACTGGGGACCTCTATCAGAGATGATCTTTTCGTAGAGTCCAAATTGAGAGTAGACACGACGGAAGAATATGTCGGCTACTCCTTCTGCATCAATGGTTTTGTTGCAGGGAGTAATTACCACCCCCTTCGTAAGCCCATGGTCTACCATGACCATGATAGAATCGAAACCGTTGGAAAGGGGTAAATCGGTGATGAGATCAACAGAGCATTGAGCAAAAGGGAGTCGTGAGGAAGGGGCGGGAATCGGGTTCAAGGGAGGGTGGGAGGGATGTGTGTTAACTTTGTTCTGTTGGCAAATGGAACATCCTTCGACAAATTTGCGAACGAAAGTTGGCAAACCAGGCCACCAGTAAGCACGGGAGAGAAGTTCCTGGGTTTTAAAATGTCCAGGATGACTGGCAGTTGGGGAGTCATGATGAAGTATGATGAGCTCTTTCCTGATGTCACCAGGAGGCACATATAAACGTCCTTTGAAAGAAAGGAGGCCGTCCTTCAATGACCAATCAGAAAGAGCAGACTTCATCAGAAGGGGAAGTGAGGGATTAGATAAAGCGTCCAAAGCCAACTGAACGACGGGGTCAACATCGGAGGAAAGTTTCAGGCGAGGGGTGAGGGAAGTGTCAACCAGGTTGACAAAAAGAGAGTCGGGTAGAAGAGTGACGTCAGTATTATCTGTAGCGTCATCAGGAATATGGTCTGCACGACGAGAAAGGGAATCTGGAATGGAAAGATCCTTTCCTGGGACGTGTTGAAGTTCCAGTTCAAAACGGGAGAGGAATAAAAGCCAGCAGGCTTGTCGTCTATTGAGCTGCTGAGCTTGTCGGAAGTAAGTCAAGTTTTTGTGATCAGTCATGACTAGGACTGGGAATGGGGATCCTTCGAGGTAGTGGTGCCATGCTTCTAAGGCTCTGATAATTGCCAGCAACTCTCTGTCATAAATCTGGTAGTTGCGTTCAGGAGCCGAGAATGAGATGGAAAGGTAGGAGCATGGGTGCCAGTCGCCATTTGAGTCTTTCTGTAAAAGAACACCTCCAGTAGCATAGAGAGAGGCATCGACTGCAATAGCAAAGGGGCGGTCTTTGTCTGGGATGCGGAGAACCGGGGCGGAGAGGAAGTGATCCTTGAGAGTGGCGAATGCTTTTGCACACTCTTCTGTCCAAGTAAACACGATATCTTTCTTGGTAAGATCGATGAGAGGTCGGGCAATGGAGGAATAGTTCACAATGAACCGACGATAGAAATTGGCAAATCCTAAGAAGGAACGAACTTGCTTGACAGTGGTAGGTTGTTCCCATTTAAGAACACCATCGAGTTTGACATGGTCCATGCAAATCTGGCCAGGGTGGATGATGAGACCAAGATATTCGACTTCTTTAGTGTCGAAGACACATTTTTCGGGTTTGAGAGCAAGGGACTTCTCTCTCAACCTTTGAAGTATATGTCTTGTTCATTCGTGATGGGATTTGAGATCTTCTGAGAAGATGAGTATGTCGTCCATGTAAATGACAACCCATCCTTCATTAATCATATCTGCGAAATAATCATTCATCATTGCTTGAAATGTAGCCGGTGCATTGCACAATCCAAAGAACATCACTGTGGGTTCGAAGAGACCATGAGATGTTTTGAACGCTGCCTTCCATTGATCACCTTCCTTGATTCGAACATTATTATAGCCTGCTCGTACGTCCATTTTAGTGAAGATCTTTGCTGATTTGAGTTTGTCAAGAAGATCAGGGATACGAGGAAGGGGATAAGCATCTTTGATGGTAGCATCGTTCAATTTGCGATAATCCTGGCAGGGTCGGAGGGAACCGTCTTTCTTTCCTACAAAGAAGAAAGGTGAAGCTTGGGGAGATTTAGAGGGTACGATGAATCCTTTAGCAAGGTTCTCATCGACGAAGTCATTCATCGCCTTTTCTTCAGGAATGGAGAGAGGATAGATTTTGCAATCTCAGGGGGTATAATCGGGTTTCAATTTGATACAATGATCAAATGGGCGAGATGGGGGAAGTGAACTCATTGCTGCTTTGTCGAAGACATCCTTGAATTCTCTAAAGGATGTAGGAACGAGTTCTTCAAATGTCTTTGGCTTTTCTTGTTCATGGCTTTTCTGGGCCAATTCTTGAGCAATATTCGCCACTTTACGCAAGGGAAGTGGGTCACAAATATAGTGAACGGCATCAGGGAGGATTACTTCTGTGCCGTCATGGGATAGGAATGATAGGGGTCGAATAGGGGCATCAGCTTCTGGATTGGGGATTTCTTGAACAGAAGCTTGTTGGGAGATGTGGGTAAGACGAGCTGTCGCAAGACTTTTTGCAGCTTCTTCATCTTCTTCAAGATATACTTGGTCCTTTGCCCAATCTATTTGAGGGTTTTCGGCTCTTAGCCATGGAAGTCCGAGGATGATATCTTCTCCTCCGAGGGATGTGACTAGGAACGTAGCATGCATGGTTCTTTTTCCGCAAGAGAAGAAAAGATTGCATGCTTTCGTGATTGTTCCTGCCTTGTTGCGGGTTCCATCAACATTCTTGACAATGATAGGGGAGGGAATGTTGTGGGTTGAGATTTTGTTCTTTCGAACGTATCTCCAATCAATGAATTCTCCAGCTGCGCCACAATCAATTAGGGAGGCTGCTTCGGCATTTTTATCGGAGTTGCAGGACTCGATCAAAATAGGAATGTGCATGGAATTTGAATCGCCTATAGATGATACAATGAGTCCGATACTAGTACTAGGGGTTACTGACGCTGGTGCAGCTTCCCCATCTAGAAATCCTTCTTAATAGAACGGGCCTTGAATTCCTTCCACTGGAGGAATTCCGCGTATTCTGCTTCTTGATCGTCTTTCTCGATCTTGGTTTCACGAACCGGTTTAGGGTTCGGCTTCCAACCAGGGGCTGAGTTCCTATGGTTGGGGCAGTCTTTCGCGAGGCCTTTCTTTCCGCATTTGAAGCAAAGGCCATTCTTACGCCTAAAGTCTCTTTCTCCTTGTGAGAGCTGCGTGCTTCTCACTGGACAATCTTCTTCAGAAGGTCCTTCTTCTTCGGCGTGGATGCGATCAACATCCATGGCATAGGGGTCCCTGTTGGTTCTTGGGTTTCTTTGGAAAGAGAACCCATGGAGGACCTGCCTCCTAGTTTCCATGTCTTGGGCGGCTTCCATCCATTCTACCAACATGTAGGGGATTTGGTCTTCCATCATGACCATCTGAGCGGTTTCCTTTCTAAGTCCTTGATGGAAGAACATGACTTTGATCTTCTCATCATCGATATCAGCGTCAGGGATGAGCTGATTGAAATAAGAGATGTATGATTCAATGGTGCCGGTCTGTTTGGCAACCTTGAGTTTCTCCAAGGTCTGAAGACCGAGGTTCTTGGGGTAGAAATAAGCTTTGAATCGAGTGATGAAGTCGACCCATCTTCCAAGTGGGGAGTCATCAATCCACTTGTTGTAGGTTTCTTCCTTGTTATTCATGGTTCTGGTTTTTTCTTCATAATGTCTGTGAGGAGTTCTGTAATGCGCTAGGGCATACTTCTCTGCTTCTCCATTCTGGAAGAATGAAAGTGCAAATGCAACTTTCTTCATGTCATCGTTGTAGATGTGGTCGTTGACCTTCATGTACATAGTACATTGAGCAAGCCATGCGGATGCTCGAGCTTTGTTGCCATCGAAAACAGGGGGCAACATCATCTTGATAGCTTTAGAATTTCCATCATAGTCTGCCATGGTGGAATCTTCGCCTGCCACGATATCTGTGTTTCTGGAGGGTGTCGACTAATGGGATAGTGCGACAGAAAAGAATAGCTTGACCTTTTGTTACACCGAGTGTAACGAGAGGAACAAAGCCAAACAAATCTACGACAAAGGAACAGCCCTTGAAGTCAAGTCAAAGAGAAGTAAAGATCCAAAGAGGAATCTTTAGTCAAGTCAGAAGAGTCAAGAGGAAATCTGCGTAGGTCAAGCTGAAGAATCAGCAGTGACCAAGAGGCAGTATTTATACAATAAGAAAGCTATGCAAGGGTACAGGGTACGAGTAATAATAGTACTACATGCGCGTATGGTGAGGACGAGACAGTACGAACCTAAATAGATGAAACAGGGGTTACATGTGTAGCAGGCATGTATCAAGGGAAAAAGAAGTGCACAGCACGGCGACTGTAACAGTAATGGGATACCACCTATGAAGAAGATGGTGCTTGGAGCCTGAGGATTGGATTATAGACTTTTCCACATCTTTATTGGAATACTTATTGAGCATTATCACATGTCATGGCTAGGATCTTTCTACAAAACAGCCATTCAAGGTTTAGATGCTGAGCTCAAGTTGTATGAGATTCTTGACTTAGATGTGGAGGGAATTGATGGTCTGGACTCAGTCTTTGACTCAGTCACTTCCTCAAGTCAATGATGTCCTCAATGAGTAGATTTGCTGCTTTTGTTGTTTCAATGCACCATAGCTAACTTTGATAAACATACACTGACCAGCAGAACGCTGGTCATGCAGCAGCTGCACTCTTTGCTCTTAGCATACCCAATGTGATTGATCCATTAACTGACTAATGCTGTACTTCTTTTCGATGTTTATGGAATGACAGCACATTACATGGGGCACAGCTCCACACCTCAAGTGAGCAGGTTCTGAAACACCTTGAGCTCCACAGCATCTCAAGTGAGCATGCATCTGCCTTCATACCAAGTACAGTTTACTCCTACCTCAAAATATGATATAAGCATTGAACACTGTGCTGCCTGTAAGTTGCTCATCCTGCACCCAAGTTGATCCTCATGGCTCAGTTACCACAACAACAATATGACAGTGACTGCAAGGATGATACTGCCGCTACCCATGCCAAACAATATATTGCAGCTCTGGAGCAGAAGCTTGAAACTATTAGGGTGAGCAAGTAGAGCAAGCCGTGAGTCCCAAACCTCCTTTTACTTGCATGACAAGCTCTCATTCAGTTTGGTTGTAATGCACACAGACAATCCAACTCCAATGTACACAAAGGACAGGGCATTCATTGGCTCATTTCTTTGTTTGACAGCCTTGAGGACCTCATGGCCGAAAACGATCAATGTGAAGAGTTACTGCAATCACTTTATTCCCAAGATGAGCTTGTTATGAGTCAAGAGTATGTTATCATCCACAGTGTAGCTGTCATATTATAACTTGGACCAGTGAGGACAGGACATTCAGTTCTTTTAATGAACTCCTTCATTGCCTCTCTTGGCTAAAGAAGAAACTTTTGTCAGATGCCAAGGAATTGGATTCAATTTTAAAAGAGGTGAACATTTCTCCTGGCCATATTTCTGCTTTACTCACTGTATATTCTCAGCTGAAAAAAGAAGCAGACAGTGCACAAGGGGATGACACCACAAATCTCAAACATGTGGTAGTGTCATGGCTCACAGAACTCTTTCATCCATTGGACCCCCCTCTTTGCACCACAATCAAAGATGATCACAGGTTTGTTCATAACACCACCAGCATGCTCTTGTGTCCAGTCAAGTATGTGTGGTCTCTCTCTTCATACATATCTCTTCATACATATTATTAATGTGATTTAGCATTGATGTCATTTTCACCATTACAATAGGACCAAGGACAAGATTAGAGACAGGGATTTGGACTTCCTAGTTACTGCTTACTCTTGGCCAGTGTTTATGTACAATGACTACTCCTTTGACTCAGCCAACATCGAGAAAGGTCTCTTTCACTCGACTCTGCTGCTCAAAGTAAGTTCTACCACATGTTGAGGGTAGCGCTGCTTATTTGTACAGGCATTCAAACACCTCTTTACATCTCTGTCCTCCACCAAATAAAGCGACACTGATGGCAATGGTGCTGATGTCATCACAGCATCTCAACACCATCGGTCCTCAGAGAATGACACAGTCAACCATAGCCACGTAGCTAATATCATTGGCATGAAGACAGTAACCCTGTGTGCCATTGCATACACAGCTTGTCAGGTTTGTCAACCTTTTCTGCTGTGTTGACCTTTTGAAACTGATTGTGGGTATAGCTTTGTTTTGCCCTTTCCAACATCAACTCCTGGCAGAGTGTTGATGGAGACTTCAACTACTACAATTTCTACAACAACATCATGGACTTTTTTGAGGTCATATCAGGCACTGATGCTCAGGCCTGCATCAACGAGTTGCTCAAATGGTGGAATAGGTAAATTTTCATGATTGTTGTGTCTCATATTTTAACTTTCCGCATTGCTTGCAAGAAAGTGTTCGGAAATATTTGTACAGTTCCCCTTACTTCAGCACAGCTTGGGAGGTTTTCAGTTGCAAGGATGAGTTCCCAGAGGAAAGTACACAAGGGGGATTCTCCTTAATGCACTAGTCACCATGTTCTCGCAATTATCTAGTGGATGTTCATACTCTAGATAACCATATATTATTTCTTAAACTCAAATATAAATTTCTTGATGGTTCATTCCTGGCAAAGCCTCTCTGAACAAACAATGTTTTCTGATGTGCTCAATCCTACCCTATATGCTTCTACTTGTCTTTCCCAACCAAAGTTATGTGGATGATAGACTTGCATGTATACATTCAAACCTGGCAAAGCCCCTCCAATAGAACAATTTTCTCACATGTGTGTGAGCCTGGTAAAGCCCTCCCAATGAACAAAGCTTCTTGACATGCTCGATCTTATCCTAAATGTTTCTACTTGTCTTTCCAGACTGAGTTTATGCTGGTTTGACTTGTGCACATTCATTCGAACCTTGCAAAGCCTCTCAGTTGCATGCTTCTACTTGTCTTTCCTGACTGAAGTTATGCAGATGATCGACTTGCACATATACATTCAAACCTGGCAAAGCCTCTCCAATAGAACAATTTTTGCACATGTGTTCAAGGCTAGTAAAGCCCTCCAAATGAACAAAGTTTCTTGACACACTCGATCCTATCCTAAATGCTTCTAATTGTCTTTCCAGACTGAGTTTATGCTGGTTTGACTTGCATCTTAAGGTTATGCGATGAGTGGAACCAAAATGGGAAGCTAGAAAGATAAATCTCAGTCTATTGGATTCAGTAAGTGAAAGCTATATACCTAGAAAGATGACTAGTGGTGTGTTAGTATGATAAGTGCCTAGAATGAATGAACACTTACATCTCAGTCTATTGGACTGAGATGCTCATTTGTCGCTATCTATCCTTTATACTATGTACTGCTAATGATATTGTACTGAGTCCATATGTACTTGTGGACAATTAATAATCAGTCCATGGTCTGTATTACTAACATTTAAACTTTGCTTACTAATTACAGTGGCTGCACTCGGACCTTGTATTCTCTGAGTTGCAACTCAACACTCCCCCTCGAGCACAGTCATCCAAGACTCAATCCAACTTGCAACCTCTGGAGATTCAGCCCGGGTAATGCTTTTGTAAAGATATCTGTGATGTTCTCTGCTGTGGGACAATACTGAAGTTGAAGGGTGCCATTCTTGACAAGATTGCGGATGAAGTGATATTGAAGGTCGATGTGCTTGGTTCGTGCATGGAACTTGTTGTTTGATGCTAATGCTATAGCACCTTGATTGTCACAATAAGTGGGAATGGATTTGTCGACCACTTCATACAGTTCATTGATGAGTGCCTTGAGGTACAAGATTTCATGTGCTACTGATGTGAGTACTATGTACTCTGCTTCAGCCATCGGTAAGGTGATTAATGATTGTTTCCTGGTGCTCCAGGCAACCGGTGGATCCATGTAACATTACAACATATCCTGCCATCGAGTGTTGGTGGGGTTGGCTTGCCCAATCAGTGTCTATGAATGCTTCGAGACTTTGATCCATTGTTGCTAGGGTAAGCTTCAGGTCCTTTGTGCAGGTCCTTTGTGCTTTTGAGATAACAAATGGCTCATTTTGCAGCCTCCCAGTGTGCACTTGCTGGATTCCACATGAACTGTGATAGGATGGCAACGGGGAATGCAATATCTGGACATGTGCTTATTGCTGTGTACATTAGCGATCCAATTGCTCTGTTAAGGCCATGCTCAAGGGAGGACTAGATCCGAGGGGCTTGGCTTCAGCTTGTGTGCTGCACCCCTTACCCAAGTACATGCCCCTAATTTCCGGGGGTCCGGTAGTACTCTAGGTCTGGTCGTATGTGACCCAGTAATACAAGAGATATGAATTGAGGGTTAGGCTGCTTAAGGCTGGAGCTGGTAGCAGAAAGAAACAGTAATAGACTACCCGAAGGTAGAGCTGGTAACAGAAGTAGACTTGGGGATCTACCTGAGTCTAGTGTCAGAGATTGATGAGAGTCGGAGAACTCAAGTCCGGAGAGACAGGAATGAGCAGGACTATGTATAATATTCAAACTGAGGTGTTACAACAATGTACAGGAGTTTATATACTGTAGGGATAACTAATGATAAGTAATCTGGAGTTCTGGAGGTAGTGGAAAGCATATGGTGAGTTTATTAGTAAGTCCAAGTGGATCAAGTAAAGTAAGACAGATCATAAGGAAATGAGTCCAGAAATGAAACAGGTACTGGATGTCAATAAGCAGTTGGATATCTACAGAAGCTGGAGGGCCAGAAGTAAGAGGGAGTTATAACTGGGGTTAGGTCCAGTGGAGCGGACCTATCTGGAGATCAGGTCTGGTGGTCTGGAGGAAGCGCACTACTGGAAGGGTTTTGCAGGTATCAGAGATCTGGGATATGACATGCTCACTGATAATGTATGTGTTCAGATATTTTAAATTTGGTGCCTGTCATCTGCTGATCTTCACTGATCATTACTCCAGTCTCCATTGGCATTGATGATGGCTTGGCTTCTTTGAGGCGAATCGTTCGACAACAGTATTGATGTATGCCTCTTGGGATAGTGTGATGCTTCTTGCTGCTCTGTTCCTTTCAACCTTCAATCCCAACAACCAGGTAAGTTCTTCCAGGTCTGTTATTTCAAACCATTTCCAAAGCTGATCCTTGAAGTCATAAATATGTTTCAGATGTTTCAATGTGATTGCCATGTCGTCAATGGACACAGTTATGACGGTGTGTTTGTCCATTGTGTGGCGGAAATAAATGGCTTGATCTACTTGCGAGTGGGTGAATCCTGCATCTAAGAAAAAACTTTTCTAGCTCTTTGGACCACTCAAAACCAGCCTGTTTGAGGCCGTACAAGCTTCACAAGAGCTTTAATACCTTTCCCTCTTCTTTTGGCTTGAGATATCCAGGTGGCTGCTCTCATGTAGATATTGTCCCTGAGCGTGGCATTTAGGTATGTGCTCTTTACATCAACTTGATGTATTTCCCAGTCACATTGAGCTGCCATTATCAGGATGACATGAATCATGGACATATTTGAGGTAGGTGCAAATGTTTCGGAGTAGTTGAGGCCATATTCCTGATGCTGTCCATTTGCAACTAGGCAGGCTCACAATTTAATCTTCTTGCCATCTGGTCCTTGTTTTCATTGCTAGGATGAAATGACAGGGTATGATGTTGACTCCTCAAGGTGCGTTGACTTTCTCCCATGTGCCTAACTTCTCCAATTGACCAATTTCATAGTTGATTGCTTCTTGCCATTCTGCGGTATTGGGTCTGTTTAATGCTTCTCTTAGTGTTGGTTCTGCTTGTGCTGCAGCGGCTGCCCGGTAAACAACAGGGTCTGTTTCATCTGGCAGGTCTTCAATTATAATTGAAGAGTGTTCTCCCCCTCATTCAATGCTCTATAGTATCCTGCTGGGGATCATACTCAAGTGACTTTTGGTGCTGTTGGTGGTGGAAGCAATTGTGTACTTTGAGGTGGGGTTTTCAGAGCTCGCATTGGCATTTGTGGAATCTGGGGTGGTGTTGCGTGCTGGACATTATTCTGAATGTTGTTCGTGGGGGCTGTTTGCCTTGACTCCCCCTCATCCAGTACGTTGGGTACTGCGGCAACCATGGGCAGTATGAAACTGATGTTTTGTTTAATAGAAATGTGATGTTTTCCTGGCCAATATATCCTATATCCTTTGCTTTCTTCATCTACTCCAACAAATAGGGCTTCTTCGGCATGAGCTTCAAGTTCACATACTGCAGTCACTTTACCCTTGTATAATACATACAGCCGAGATTGAAATATCCCTGTTCTACACAGGCCACCCCATGTGGGTCCATCAATGTATTATTGTGTTAAATACAGGTGGGCCCATCTCATGTGCTTATCTGATATGAACAGTGGGCCCATAGTATGTAGTGTAGTAGAGAAGTGTAGACTTTTCTATTGACTTGGGTAGGTAGTGTATGGTAGGTAGTGTATGAAGTATGTACCTGATATGAACAGGTGGGCCAAGTGGGCAGTGGTACTGATATATACAGATGGGCCGAGATTCTAATCATATAGAAGGATCATGGACACTGCTTGGTCAATGGGTTGGTGGTCATTGACTAGCTTCCATAATATACATGCCAGGATCACCTCGGTCAAAAGACACTCGGTCAAATATGATGGATAAGGGATTGCCAGGATCTGATGTAGGCAGCCACATTGCAGTAGAACAAGGGCCACCGAGTGTTTGTGTGAACAGAATGTATACAATCGGTCAAGGAATACATGGCCGAGTGATATACAATGGTTTTGCTGAGATCCTATGGAAGTAGGTAGGGAAATATCAGACTCCATGCCACCGGTCATATACATAATGCCGACCAGTAGCAAGAAAATATCAGAGAATTGTATAAGTTGGTGAAGTTTTGGTTGTGGGAATCACATCGGTGTAGAACAGGCAACAATTTGGTCACATGGAGTATAATTCAGTCAGTGCCAAATGCAAAAGAATAACCGAGATATATGGTGCTGATATGCTGTTCGGTCACATGGAGTATAAATTGGTCAATTCTCTGACCAAGATAAATTGTGCCGACATGTTGTCAGTACTTGTATCACACAAAAGAGAGTCAATATACATGGAATCAACTCCCAAACAATTTTATTTGAACACAATACTAATATGCAAGGGGAATTTGCCAACCAACTCAAGCTCTATGTACAACTATATATTTTACCAAATGATCAGGGGAGAGACTGTGCAGCAGAAGCAGGTGATGGTACAGCATGTGAAGGACCAGTGGGTGCTGACACCAAGGATGCTTGTCCAGACATGAATGTGCTGCCCTGCATGTCAGGACGACTGAAGGGGCAAGACACTGAGGTTTGGCCAACTCCAACAGACATAGGGATAGCACCAACTGAAGGGCTGAATACACCATTCAAGTACCTCAAGTCCAATGTGGTGGCTGAGGAACCATTGGCGTGGCTGATGACCAGGGCTGGGAAGGATGGATTGGCAATGACCTGGTCCTGCTGAAGCTTCTCCACCAGGCAGACCAGCCCATTAACCAGTGTCATGGTGATATCAACATCAAGCTACATGGAAGAAAGCTCCACACACATTGGGGAGATGTGGGTGTCAAAGTCCTCTTCCATCACATCAACCCTGGCAAGGGCATTCTGGTCAGCCATTTGCATGGCAGCAACCTGAGCAGTAAAGGCAAGCACACATTTGTGGATGGTGCTGACAGTGGGTGGCAAAGATGCCGAATGAAGTGAAACAGTGTTGGCTGGAGGAGTTGGTATGTCATCCGAGTGTAGTTCCATCCAATGATTGGTGGGGAAGTCATTCGCAGAAGTGATGGCTCGAGGCTCATTGACCACCATCTTCTCTTTCCACCAGCACCTCAGTCTCGATGTCGGTGTGCTGCTTGGCATTGGCATTGAGCCTGATGTTGGCTTCATCTAAAAACATGGGTTAAAGGACATTAGGATGAAAGAACAAATGACTTACCAGTATCCTTGACAGCTTCCTCTTCAGACTCAAAGATGGGAGTTGGAGGACATGCATGAGAGGTTGCTCTGGTTCTCCTAGAGGACACCTTGGACTTGGAAGCCAGGTGCAGCCTTGGACCTTGGGTGTGCCATGGAGGCCCGCTGAGCCATTGGAGGAGAATTGGAATCGACTGACACTGGTTGCTTGCACTGCACCTTCATGATGTGGCACTTGGAGCAGGATTTCATGACCTGCCCCCTCCTACTGATGACAACATGGCAGGGCTTGCTGACACATCTCTTGCACAGTGAATTGTTCTATTAGACAGTTAGTTACTTGGCAGGCTGCAGAAGATAAATACTTACCATCTCGGCATCAGCCTTGGTCATCAGCCTTGGTGGGCCTTTTCCTTTCCTTTGCCCTTTGCTAGCATGCAACCAATAGGGTCCTCAGTATGCTTCTGAGAATCATTGAGGGGTGAAGACTGAAGGGCAAACGTAAATCTCACCTGCTTGATGCCTTTAGTCATGCCCTGCCTGGAAGTCAGCAATGGTGTTGAGATTAACCTTACTGCCGTGCTTACCTTGGATTTCAGCAGAGCTGCTGGTGCAGGTTCAGTGATCTTTGACAGCTAAGGTAATGTCAACAGCCGCTTGAAAATTATGGAAATGGAAACACACCTGTCTAACTACAATGGTGCCTCATGGCTGCCAGTCCTCATCCTCAGTATTGGAGAGGACGGCTTTCGACAAAGGCTTTGACACCTTGCATTTTTTCCTGCCCAAATCAGCTCCCAGGCTGTCCTCTCGGGATCTCCAAGTCCTACAGTCAGGCAGTTTGCCCTTGTCAGTTGTCTGGTGACAGGAGAGAGGGAGTGAATTGATTGGGGAAACCAACGTGACCTTGGGAGCTGGGGCTGGGGCGACTTTAGATGCAGGTTGACTTTCTTTGACTGTGGGGGGAGAGTTAAGCAGCTACTGTTCATCCAATCTGTGCCGACTCACCATATCCAATGGTCTTGTGGAAGAAGGGGTGGGACTGCATACAAGGATCATCATCCTGCACATGGTCCCACTGTGGCTTGAGGCCTTCATTCATGATTTATCTGACCTTGGCTGCTGCAGACAGCAGGAATGGCAAGATGACCAAGGAATTCCTGCCATGCTGCTGAAGTGCTTTGGACTGTGAAGGATCAGTGAGCATATCAACACAACCAGGCTAAAAAAAACTTACCACTAGCTGCACAATCTCATGAGCTTGGTCAACAGCCACCCAGCCATCTGCTTCCCCGATTCATTGAAGCCGGTGATGATGTTGTCAAGATTCAGCATCTAATCAACATGCAGTGTCAGATTGATGATCCACTGCATTTATTTCTGATCACAATGAGGAAAATAGGCAGGGGACATTCCCAAATCCAGTAATGTAGAATACTGAGTACCAATAACAATGTATATACCAAGCTTACTCAAGACCAAGTACCAATACCAATGATGATTATCAAATGCCATGTATATACCGAGATCGCTAATTACCAAGCAGAATAGGACAAGTGATATATACCGACCCTGTTCATGCTGTGTGCAGCTGGCTGATGAACTACAGACAAATGAGATCACTGACAACTACATGTAGTCAGCATATCTCTTGGGCATTTTCCAAGGTCTGGCGCCAAGTGAGTTGTCAACCTTGCTCCTGGTGCACTTTGCTGGAGCATCAGAGAGTGGGTCTGCCACCGATCTGGTGACCCTAGTCTTCTTCAGTGACTGATCTTTTACTGCCTGTGATGCATCTGAAGATGTTCGAGACCATGACAAGTAGCATGTGGGCTGAATCCCTGAGCATGCTGACCAGCATGATGAGCTTGAGGAGACTGATTTCCAGCCCTTGTTTCAGTGCCACAATAACTTTCATCTTCTGATTCCTTGGTCACCTGTGCAGCGGGCATGGGGGCCTTCCCTGCAGCAGAGGGTTTTCTATCATGACAGACCTTCCTGACCAAATCTATCATTAGCCAGTCTTCATTTTCCAAGTCTATCTGGGGTGAGATGGTGGCCGGCTCAACTCTGACTGTCTTTCCCAAGCTCTTGGGCGGTGGTCGGTCATCTGATTATGACTGGCATCCCACTAGGTCACTGCAGTCTGCATTTGCACTGTTCCCCACATGTTTAGGGGTGTGTTTCACCACCTTCTTTGGTGGGAACACATCTGCATCGGTCTCACTGGATTCTTCATCAGCAGAACTGATGTAAGCTTGTCTTCTGAGCCTTGGCTGATCTTTGGCAAGTTCAGCAAGTGACAGTGCAGCTGTGGCTGATGACTTTTTGGTCAACCTGGGATGCACGCCCTCATCATCGGCATCACTGTCATCAGACTCCTCACTGATAGGCGGGTGCATCTTGTCCTTGTCATCAATCCAAGCCTTGAACTCGAATGTCAGTCCAACCTGGTTGTCCTGTTGATCCAACCAACATTCCAACAAAGTGTCAGCTGCATCCCAGTGCATTTTGGATGGCTCCATGATTTGAGTACCATCTGGCAGATATGTGCTGGAGATGAATCTGGACTGTTCCTTCATTATGTCGCTCCAGGGCACTGGGACCTCTGGCTTTCCACAGCATATTCCTGTGGCAGCAGGTATCAGATGATGGTGCAAGCTTTCTGTTATCAGGCTTACTATAATGAATGGTGAGGAATGACCAAATCATTCCCTTCTTGGTGTCGAGTGAGAAACCATCAATATCAGGAAAGATCAGCAGACCCATGTGGTCCAGGTCAAACTCATAGTATGGTTTGGGAACCCGGCAAGTGCCTCCGAGCAGCATGCTGTCCTGGTCCTGATCTTGGTGGATGTGACACAGATTAGATGGGGAACCTCTGACATGGTCTCAAGACTCACCAAACGCATCACCAATGACATCTTCCCATGCCGGTAAGATGACCTGCCAGTCCTTGCATTTCATGAAGCTGGAGCCCTTACTGAGCTGTTCATTGAAGTCAAACCTGTGAAACCATGTAAGCATGATGACCAACCAACCAACCAACTGGATCAACTTACCTAGATGTAAGGAGGCCGCCCTGCTCATCCTTCTAAGATCCCAATACAAAGAGTCTCATACCGGCCTGAGTAAACATCTCCTTGGTAAAGTGCTTAATCATCTTTTCGCCCTTCTTTTTAGCTGTCTTGGCCTGGACTGTGGTGTCAGGTGCTTGATCTATCCACTCCTCAGCCTTCACCTGTGCTTCCTCAAACTCATTGTTGTCCAGCCCTTTCATGATTGCCATCATTGTGGATTGATATCTCCTGAGGACATATTTCTGCCTAGGCTTCTGCCTAGTCTCATGCTCAATTTCTTCTCGTATTTTCTAAATTATGTTGGCCTTCCACTCCTCTTTGATGACTTGGTGTGCTGTCCATTTTTTTTGGAGCTTCATCAGTGGTTTGGCATTGGCCTTGTGTTTCTTGTGATTGTGGAACTACTGCCTGTATTTCTGTCCATGGTAACTGTAATGCAGCATAACACAACATCAAAGCTGAAAGACTCACCTCCTTCCATTCCTTCAACAGCTCTTTGTCCATCTTTAGAGCAAAGAGTTTGGCCTCTCTGGAGGGTGCTTTGAAGATCCGTTGTCGCTTGGTCCCACTTGCCTTCTCCCAGTCCTCAACATGGGACTGCAGAGCAGTTGTCTCTTGGTCATTCAACCAAGGCTGATCCCCTGTCTTTATCTTTGTCCAAGCCATGTCACAGTGGGTAGCTTGGAGTAAAGGACCTACAAATGTGAGTGTAGGAGAGGGTTGATATGGTAGATGGAACAGAAAATGGAAGGAAAGGTCGTGTGAGCAATGATTTGGATGTGTGACATGCCCTTGTTATAAGTGCACATAAGGGCTAGATTTTGCTGAATAGTGTGACCCCCATTGCTATGGGACTCATCAAAGGGCATAGATGGATGACCAGGTATGTCAAGTTAAACCAGAGGTCCTGACATGCTTCCAATGTATTATATACACAATCACTATATACCATTGACATTGTGCCATGAATATCCCTGCTGATGATTTGCACGAGATCAAAGTGACTATTATATATAAATTGATAGAATGCATTGCATTTGGCACTCACATGTAAGCATCAAATTGTCCCAAAGTTTAAGCATCCCATTTCCAACAACACATCCAGACAATCATAGCACGACTTGGGTCCATGGTCAAGTCAAAGCCAAAGGCCTGGAGTCCTCTGAAAACATCCTCTTTGGTTTGATGGGAGGACAAACAAACATCTAGAGGAGATAAAGGACAATTTGTCAAAGCTCCATATTACAACAGAACCAAATCGGTTCATTCATCCCCCAGAAAATCCCCTACCAAGCAGGGATCTGCCAGAGGATTTTATGTAGAGAGTGACTATGAATGTCATGATCTCACCCAAGGCAGCTTGGAGCCTTGTCAGCTTCACAAGTCCATGGCAAGCTCACCATTGGCTTGCCTCATCCCATTCACTGACACTGAGTATCAAGAGTCAAAATGACTATCTGCATGAGTGGCAGTCATAACAGGATGTGCTCGGTATGTCCAAAGGACAGAGTCTACAGATGTCACAGCTGCATCAGTGAGCTGCTCTTTTGTACTCATTGCTGTCAGATGATGCACAGCTGCATGCCATTCCATCAAATCAGTCAATGGACTGGGTGATTCTTCAAGGACACTTCCTTGACCAAGATTGGTCTGGAAATCTACCTCAGTCATGCTGGCCAGCCTTGCCCCAAAATGACTGATGAGTGATGCAACACAGATGATGAAGGAGACCATTTAACCAAAGGACCTTGGATGACCATGGTGGTGGATACATCGGGGCTCCACTCCCTGATGATCAGATTCTGTTGGTGCACTGACGCACTAAGCCCTGATATGCAGCTATTTGAAACCAGCCTCTTCCCAGCATCTTTCACTTTGCCAAAGATGGCATTCACATTTGCAGTGTTGGATGACTTCCTGTTGGACAACCTGGAATGTGGGACTTCCACCATGAACTACTATGGTAAATTTGGGCAAGTCACCTCCAGCATGTTCCCTCATGTGGTTCTGGTGAGTGATATTGGTGTCTTCCATTGCATCGCTCACAATGGCCAAAAGGACCGATACAGGGAATTGATGAGGGTGGGCAGGCAATGGAGGCAAGTGAAACAGCTCAAGTGGCATGGGTTCGGCCATGACAAGCCAAAGCCAAAGGCAGGGGAGCTAGCACTCTTCTGTCCTGCATGTCCACAGCCTGGTGTAAACATCAATTGGGCCAACAGGAATGGGTCTGACCCCACATGGTTGTATTCAAGATCATTGGTCATGGATGGCAATTTCAAGGCCGAACATTTGTATCCAGCCAATCTGACCAATGAGGTGGCATTGACCAATGGCTTGGGCTTCATGGTTGGTGATTCCCGATACAAAATACATCTTGCTGAGGCACAGGACATGGCACAAAGGTTGGATTGCGACAATCACCAAGTGGTCAATCAGGCAAATGTGTCCCATCACAAGCTTGAGGCAACAGGGATCGGCAGGTGTGCTTGGGTGAGACATGGGTGCTTTGTTCCCCATTCAATGGTAGACTTTCAGAAGGGGGAAAGGTTCACCATGTGACATGCTAAACCAACCGGATTGAACTGATGCATCGGTTAGCCAAAGGCAGATGAACATGGATTATGCACTGTGCCAAGCTCTGGGGTAATTAATTGTAAATACCACAAGCATCTCAACCAGCAGATTGAGGAGTCACCCTATCTTGACCTTCCATGGGGCATGGACATAGTTCTAGGCATCAGGCTCTGGCATGTTCATGGTCATCAAGACAAATGCTACGTACGCTACACATCCAACTTCATCACTGGTGCTGCCAGGATCGATGGTGAAATCATAGAGACCCTTTGGGCGCCCTTGAACATAATATCACTGTTGGCAAGGGGAATGTCCACCCCCCACCGAAAGGAGTGTTTGGACTTTCAAATGAATGATTGTAATTTTATGAAGATGATATGCATGAGTAAGCAATATTATTTCACCATGGAGTTCACAAATCTAAATGCATCTAGGCAAATTCCTTTGCTGAAAATTCAAGGAAGCTGTGCAGGGAGTCCAAGACAGCCAATATGCATTTGACCAGTTGAGTAAGACCGCTGAAGATGACACCCTTGCCAAATGGGAAGCAGAGGCCACTGCCACTCAGGATGACCGACTTCATATTCCCAGTGCCATGGACATATATGAAGTTCAATTGACAAAAGGTCTGTTGGAACAGAACATCTGTTTTCTATATGCTGAGATCCTTTGGTGAAGCACCAACAAGAAAACAGCAAGAGTTGCACCTGTTGGACTGCCAGGTACAATCGCCTGCCAGTGAGATCCATCGCGGTGCTGCAACATGGCTGGCCTCTGGAATCACACTCGAGGAGGCACAAGTAGGCCTCTTGATTGACATGAAGAAACTGGAAAAGTGGTCGACTGATACCCAGAAGCTGACCATCGGTCAGTGTTGTGACAGATTGCAAGGCCAACTTGATGAATTTGTCAGGGTGGCAGTGACATTCCTTGGCAATGAATTTGATAACTATGACCAGTTGGATGGTATGACCATCATGTTGGATGCTGCAGCATTTTATTCTGTGGGGTCATCATCTGATGATCCCGATTGGTCAGATGAAGATGAAGACTATGATTTGCCAGTTGAGTTCAACCCCAAGACCATGGTGATTTCATTGCCATCCAATATTGGCATCGAAAGGTGTGCCAAGTGGGGCGTTGCTGACCTGGTGTTGCAAGAAATATTATTGAGAGAAGGCCAAGAAAATGATGCATTGCATGCCATCAGGATTAACTTGGCCAATAAGGCCATGCTCTTTCGCACCACAGTTTGGCCAGCAAAGTCACAAGCTTGGTCGACCAGGGGATGGGCTCGTGTGCACTTAGTCGACAAGATCCTTCACTTGAACACACAGATCTACTCAAAATGCCACAAGCAGCTCATCCATCTCGGCACCAATGATTTATTGACCAAATATCAGCCATTGGAGAAGGCCAACCTAAAGGCTACTATGGTAGTGGTAGACCTGAATGTGCATGGTCAAAGGAATAGCACATTGGCATGGTTTTTGTCCATTGATGTCCAGGGGGACTCAACAAACAATGACTGGATGAATGAATGTGGGCACTTCACCGACCTACCTATTCCTCTTCAGTGCTGATTTTGTGCCCACGACAGTTTACCATGTCCATTGGCTTTGAATGCTGGCACTGCAGGATCGTTGGGCAGAGGAGCTGCTGCTGGTTGGTCATGAAATGACATGGATGGTGCAATTCTTTATTCACAAATCACAACAATGGGTTGGTCGAATGCAGGAGGCCAATGCAAACAAGATGGTCGGGCACCACTGCTATGCAGTGCACCAGGCTCAGATTTATCTCTGACTCTCCTAGCATGCACAAGACAGTTTTGAAAGAACAAAAGGGGTGGCTGTGGTGGCAGAGTGACAGGGGTCCACATGCAGCCACAATGGCGAGCAGCACAATAGATTAGCCACGAGTACAATGCCAATCCCTATAAAACTCGTGATTCCACCTTGATCTAAACTTCAACTAGTCCTACCTCCACCCATAATGTCTGACTCCAGCACACTTTCTACCTATGAAATCAGTGCCTTTACTGTGTGGGATGCTGCTAACATCTTGGAGTATGCTAACTCTCAGTTCACCACAATCTGGCTTGTGTGCAACAAGAACCATGTGACTTGGATGCTGGATTACAAAGCCAGCTTTGTCTGGCACCTTCAATGAGAGGCCAATGTGAGTGCCTGATTGGCCAGTGTGGGTGAGGAAAATATGATGCTGAGTGGGTCAGTTAGCTTCCTAGGGTGTGAGGTTTGTACTCGTCCCAAGGGGATTGCTACTGGGCAGCGGTCCTCTGATAAGTGCGAGGAGAGCAAAGGCTAGACTCTGTCTAATGACCTGAGTCAATCTTATCGTAGATAGGATGAAGAATTTGTAGATGCGAGAAAGTGCAGATGAGCGTGGGAAGATGCGGATGATGTGGACGGGCGCGGGAAGACACGGACGATGCGGACGGGTGTGGGAAGATGTGGACAATGCAGACAATGCAGACAATGCAGACAATGCAGACAATGCGGACAATGTGCGTCAAGGAGTGTTCATTTACAAAATAGTGGAATTGCAAATCCTTCTAAGAGGAAAACAAAGTGGGAAATAAAGTGCAGGTCTGGATCCATCCTATTCTACATGTTTTTCACATCTATATGTAGGGAGAGTGATCTGGAGCACCCTGGTGGACAGGTGCTGCATTTAGAGCACTCTACATGCATCTAAGTCCGAGTAGCGGAAAGGGTACATAATACGATGGGATCTTTTGTGAAAATAGTGACAGGTGATCAGAAGACTTACCAATGAGGATAGATGGACATGGACAGATGGATTGGACAAGCGGAAGTGCGGACATGTGGACAAGTGGACAAGTGCGGGAAGACACGGATGATGCGGATGGGCGTGGGAAGATGCGGACGGGTGGCAGATGTATAACAGATGGAATGGTGTCTTCTTACTTGAGGGTCTTATATAAAGGACGTGTAAAATGCAGTGACAACACAACTACACTTCGATAAGACGATAGTTGCCAGCTCCTCAAGTTCACAGTCAACGGATTTTCTACTTCTCGGTTGATAATGTGGTGTTCGTGGGTGGTCAAAGAGTAATTAGATTACCTATTTGTTTTAAAGAAACTATACTGACTGGGCTTGTGAATTCTTACTGAAGAAGTTTCTCTTAGGTATGTCTCAACCTAGTAGGTCGTGTCTCAACCTATGAAAGTCTGTTTCAACTTTGTCGTATTCTCCTGACTCGTGTCTCTCTTCTGGTAAGAGAGAGGGTCTTAATACATGTAAAGCTTAGTTCTGATAACAGTAAACAGTTGTTATATAGTCAACCCCTGTAAGGTACTATGTAACTCGAAAATTGGTGTGGCTTAGTCTTACTTCAAGGCACTTCGTAGGCCTGCACTTTATCTATGTCTCACCAGGTCTCACTCTCATTTAGTGTGATAGGTGTAAAGTGGGAAGTTACTGCTTTGTAAGAATATTCTTACCAATCCATGTGATGAATCATGCTTAGTAATCTGGCCTCCCAAAAGATATAAAAGGAGCCCATTTTACACCCATGAAATACAGTGGCTCAAAAAAGTGTCTCAATGTTTGCACATTTTCATGTAATTGCATCATTGTGAGCCAGGGTATGGGAATATAATAGGGCCATAGGGACATGTCTGAATGCCTCACA
>JABCPV010000245.1:0-61784 GCA_016584345.1 Suillus ampliporus
CCATCCGTCTACAAAATAATACTAATATGTCGGCCCACCCGTCTATACAATATACCATACATCAGCCCACCCGTCGATATAATAATATTTGCTATACATCTCTCTTCAGCCCAGCTGTCTATCATATATGTCCATCCTATTCTACATATTACCCAGATGGGCCCACCCATCTCAATCAGTAATAATATTTCTCCCGGCCCATCCACCATTGTCGAGTATATATATAACATCGGCATAGATGGGCCCACCCATCTCCATCGGAAATATTATCCCACCCGGCCCACCCGTCTCCATCGGGGATATACATAACATCAGCCCATAGTCCGCTGGCCCGTCTTACATGGGATATTATGTAGGTCGGGTGACCCGTATAATACGGAGTTTGTCACTGAAGGGGCTCAGCTGAAGACATTGTCTGGGCGGGTCCAGTTCCCAGTACTGGTGGATTCAAGGGTGGGGATACCATGGGGGAGAAGCTGTAGCATTCCATAGTCAGCAATTAATTCAATGAGTGGCTGAGACATAGTATAGTTAAATAAGTGGCGGTTGCGCATGTCTTCCCAAAGCGAGTGATGACGGTTGAAGTCTCCTAGCCAGAGTAGGTAGTCTTCAGCGGTCAGGCGGAGAGTTACAATATTCTGGGCGAGGAATGTGTTAAGGGCGGTGAGAGTATCTTGCTTGGTTCCGTCGTTATAGATATTGAAGATGGTGCAGGTGCCATATAGCCCCGTGAGTTGAAGGACTACTATGTTGGAGGGAAAGGGGACTTGTTTCCAGGAGTTCGTGTCAAGGGAGGTGTTGATGAAAGTAATGGCCCGTGATCTTTTCTGGGGGAGTGAGTAATGATTAGTAGGGTAAAGTACATGCCAGCGGTGGCTAGCTCGGGTATTATGAAGGAAGTTAACGTGTGGTTCCTGGATCGCCAGGATATCCCATTTGACAATTTCGCGACTATTCATCATGGATTCTTGTGCCATTAGTGAGGTATTGAGATTCTGCTGCCATATTTTGAGTCTAGCGGTGGTAGGGTTCGGGTGTTCAGACATTAGAAGGTTGAGGGGAGGGGGCCTTGCTGAGGGTTGAGGGTGTGGTTGGTGTTGGTGAGGTTGGGGCAGTTGGAGCGGGTTCTATGGCGGGCGCGGCGTCAGGAGAGATCGGGCGTTGAATGGGCTGGAAGTTCAGGGTAGATTGCTTGGTGGGTGCTGCCAGGGTAGGAGGTTGGTGGCCGGCTGGAGGAGATTGTGAGTGTTGAGGTGTGGTCGGGGAGTGGGAGTGTGCTGGCGGAGATTGTGCTGGCAGAGATCTTGCTGTTGGGGATCGAGCTACTGGTCTGGGTGGGTGAGCAGTGAGGGTCCAAGGGGCGTCGGTAGGGTAGTAGGGCAGTTTGTTCTCAGGATATTGTTCGTCCAGTGCTGTGCAACGTCAGAGAAATTCTGGGCATTTTCTGCTCCAACTCGTGTGGTTTTGGTTTCTGCAGTTTACGCAACACTCCGTATGGAAGGAGTTGCATTGAGCAGTCCAATGGCATCCTCCATATGTGCCGCAGGTGTCATGGGTTGCTGAACAGTTGTGCGCCATGTGTCCGAATTTCTGGCATTTGGCGCATCATAGAGGTTCCTTTTTATCCTTGTGAACCGCGTAGCAGTGTTTTTTGATGCAGATGCCTTCTTTTAGGATGTCATTGGCTATTGTGGCTTCCCTTATCTGTAGCATGGCGAAGGCACTACGTTGTTCTTGAGATCATCGTTTGGGAGGCTTGATCCATCAGATTGAGGCTATGCAGTTTTCTGGGAGGTGGTTCTCGTGTTCGACGTGCCTGGGGAAGTTGTCACATTCAAGTTCGTAGAGGATGGGCAGGTATTGGATGACAACGGCGTAGGTTCTGTCACGGATGAGTGCCGTCGAGTCGAGGAAGGTTTCTAGGGCTGGTTGTCCAATGGGTCCTCTGAGCCATCCTGCAAGTTGTTCATTATCTAGTTCTATGATCAACCCTCCGTTATGAAGTCTCTGTACAGCTCTGATATCTCCTGTAGGTGAGTCCTCAGTGCGTATTTTAACCAAGGCGTCTTTGATTTTCTTGGCGATGTCGGAGTTGGAGGTATCTGGGAGGAAGAGGGAGTTGCCTGGGGTTGGGTCTAGTAGAATCTGCTTGGCACGTATAGAGGCTCTGGCGATTGTGTGGTCGATGTTCGGGGGAAGTTGCGCTGCAGTTATCGAGCTGAAGGTAGGGCGGGGTTGATGGGCATCTGTTGGAGGGGGTGGGGCTGCTGTCGGTCGGGTTGATAGTTGAGTGGCTAGGGTGTTGAGTTGGTTTTGGGTGGTTTCGAGTGATGGTGTGAGGAGCTTGCAGGTGTTGTGACAGTCCTCAATCGATGCATAGAGTGCGTCGGCTGCTTCTTCTAGTCTGTCAGCGGCGGTGTTGAGGTTTCCTTCCTTTTTGTCTTTTTCCTGTTCGGTCTTCTTTCTGATTTGCTCCGTTTGATCTAGCATTTCCTTTAACGATTCCGAGGTGGTGAGGATTGTAGTGACCTGAGGAGATATGGCCGTGATGACGTTATTCACCAGATGAGTGGATAGGGATTCTGTGATCTGTTGGGCAACTAATTCGGCGATTTCGGAGGCTGCATGCTTCTTTAGGAAAAAAGCTACCGATCTGATGGCAGTGAGGGTGGGGAGAGGAACGGATTTCATCTGCGTAATCTGAAAAAGGATAGTGGTCAAGTGCAATGTAGTATGGGGCTCATCAGCTTGGCTAAGAAGAGTGCTGGCTAAGTATTTCTTGGCAGATTCGGCATTCATCACCGAGTTGGGGAGCAGTTCTATTTCTGCTTGAGGGAGAGGGCTTTTGTTACTACGGGTGGCAGGTTGTCCTGAGCCTCCGCTCAGGTTCTTTTTTTCTGGGGCCATTTTCTATGAGGTTAGTGTTTTAAGATATGTTTTCTGGGGTTTTTGTATAGTTTTATATGAGACTGGGTTGATTGGGCTCGCCGTTGGGCGATGTTGACGCCGTTGGGCACGTTGACCTGGTGTGGGGTCCGGGGTCCTGGTTCGGGGTGCCGCTTAGTGTGGGACTAAGAGGCGATTTGTTATACTACTTGATAGTAACATCTACTACTATCGCATTCGATGTAATCTACGTGTAACGTTCTCGAGCGCTGGGCGTCTTCGCGTTTCAGCCACAAGGAAGACTGCAATTGTCATCAAGTTGTCATTACTTTCACACACAGAACTCCAACATTTGTCTTTCAAGTCAATTTCAAGTCGTGAATATTTTAGTCTTCAAAGTCAGCATTCTCACCATTATCGGACCTCCTGATCATGTCCAATCCAAGCTTCTGAACACTAGCCCTCCTTGATCGGGACGATTAAAGCCAGCTAAGTAGTGCTATCGAACTCTTTAACACAATTGCACCAACCATGACCCCACCTCCCTACACTATCATCGGGACTCCATTCAGCACCTTCACTCGAGCTATTACCCTCGCATTGACTTACAAGGGAATACCCTTCAATCAAGTTAGATGTGTTCCACACTCGGACACAGCCTATGATAACCATCTCTTCGGATTTCTGCCCACACTAATCATCCACGAGATTGATGGCAAACCAGTCAATCTGAAATTGCGCGAGACCATGGCGATCGCGCGTTTCATTGACAGGGTAGCACCAGAACCTAACCTGCTCATTACACCAGGCCATGGGAAGGCCCTCATCGAGGAACAGATGTGGGAGTTTGTAAGTCTTGCTGGTGCACATGGTAAACTTTAAATTTCAGTCAGACATAGGGTGCTTATAATGACTGATTTCATCCTTAGGTTTCCCTGCCGTTGAGAAAGGCGTCGTGAAACCCCGCGTGGCTGCCACCGACGCAGGTAAACTTACAGACTCTGAGATTCGCGAACAAATTAAACCAGGCGTGGAGCATCTTCAGAAAGTGCTTCATAAAATGGAAGAACTAATGGCAGACGATGGCTACGTGTTCGGAAGCAAGCTGAGCTGGGCGGACTTCTTTTTGTTTCCACTTCTTGCAGACCTCAAAGCAACCCCGGAGGGCGAGTTGCTTTCGCCCAGGTTGCTGAAATGGATGGAGGAAATGAACAAGTTGGAGGCAGTTCAAGCCACCGCTCCGGGCACCTTGAGCGTTGGTGCAAGACCTCCTTAATCACCCAACTTCAAGCAGGTATGGTTTAACTCTCTTTGGCAATCTTTTTTCCCACTGACTCAGAGACAGTGCAGCGTACCTGGACGGAGTCCGAGTCCTCGCTAGGCACGGAAGTCATCTTTCAATCTAAGCATGATTTGTAAAACATATTGTAAATCATCATCGACATCTTTTAGTAACCAGATATACTAGTCCTGAGAAAGTGAATACTCCTTCCTACCACTAGTACTGCTTCGTGTGTGAGAATCCAGTAGACTACAAGGTGGTGTGGACTTTGCGATATCTGAGTACCGGATGCGATACATCCGCTACCGTCACAAACGAATGATGGGAAGTGCATGCATGGCTCAACGAGTTTAATTCTTCTATGCATGTCTAATTAGTTGAGCGGTACGGTTTCTCTCGCAGATCTGACCTGCTACAGGATTGCTCCCCGTGTCTTCGTGGCACGCGGTCCATCGTGCCGAGTGATCCCTACTTCTGCTCACTTGTGACCTGAGGTGGTGGCCCCCTATCTCTCTTGAGTCTTGCTCTCAATATTGTTACGTTACGTGGCGTGTTTGCCATGTACGTTCAAGCTATCCTTCACGAGTCGGAAACCATCCCATTCAATGATCGTATTACAATGCCAAGCAGAACACGGCTGCTTCCTCAAACTTCTGAATCTGACGTCACAAGTCCTCCGAATCTCCGTAACTTTCCTCGTTCGCAACCCTTCTTCGTGCGGCGTCCCGCGCCCGCAGTCAATAAGGCCGTATCCGTTGAACTGGTATTTGGAGTTGAAATGTTGATTTGAAACGTAGTTGAAGTATTAATAAATACGTATGCTAGCATGTGCATATGCACCCACAAAGTGCGACATATCAATATGCGCAACCCAGGATTCTTCTGGAATTGCTAATTCGTTGCAAGAGATTCCGTGAAAGGCAACTACATAGTGTCTCGTGATATGGTCTACTCGGCTTCTTTTTCAGTCAGTAGGTGAATCTCTCTCGTTTCACTCGCTCCGCATCCACTCCAGCAGCTTGGAGTGACTTCATAGCTTTAAGAACGAAAGGTAACGGGCCGCAGATATGGGGCTCCCGAATTTTTGCATCCACACTGCTAAAAAGTGTTCCATCGTCGTCAATGCGCCCTTGGTGGGGGATCAGCGAAACGAACGGCGGAAAAGACCAAGGCAACTCCAGCTGCCTTGGGGAGAAGATATGAATGAAGAACATGAGGTCTGGGGGCGACTGGCGGCCGCCGATTTTGTCGGATGACATGTCCATAAACGCATCCTGGATCATGCCAAGCATAACTTCCGGCTCCCGCGTTGAAAGGACGAGGGTCACATCCCAAACGCCATATCCCCGAGCAGCTAGATGTGCCACGTGACGAGTCAAGCTGAGGAAAGGAGTCAAGCCGATTCCACCGGCAATCCACAGCAGCCGTCGTCCACCGTCGCATGCTGCTAGAGGTTCTGGAACAGGAAGATCGCCCCCGATACCTCTCAGTCGAGCGCAGACATTCATTTCTGCGACGTCGATGTGTTTTCCAGTCAGCTGCGGATCAGCACTCCTAGCAAGTCGATGTAAAATTGGAGTGATAAGACCGCCTTTGATTGATCTCATTGTAACGGAAAAGGTGCAAGGCGCGTCCGAGGTTGGAAGGGTGGAGACTGTCCAAGTGCGAACACAGTCATCATTAACTGTGCTTTTATCTTCCTCCCAGTCTAACAGCGTGTGTGAGCGTTTGCGTAGGAACTCCGACAACTCCAGCACACAATTTTGGGTTGGATGGATGTTCAAAGGCTGAGATGTCCCGAAAGTGAGTGTGGCGAGAGTGTCGTTCAGCACTCGCGTCCTTATCAGGCTGACTGTGATGTCAGCAAATGATACAGATGGTGGGGTTTCTTCCGCTAAGTAGTAGGCTGGTGGGCTGTAGGGGCTGCGTTCCGTTTGCCCTGTCTCCCTCAACGGAATGGCATTTTCAACAAAGGAGAATCCGGTCACGTAGATGGTGGAGACGGCGTTCACATTTGGCATCAGTGTTCGCGCAGATGCGCCATACAGGGTCGCAGCGTTCCCGGTAACATGCAGGATTGATCCGGTGGAAAACGAGGGGAAAACGATTCCAGCAACTGGTGTGGTGTGTATGTTTCCCAAGGAGTTCATCATGCGATTGCCTGTGTACTATCAATACTAGACTCGCCCTGCAGTGTACCGTTCTTACCAGCATAATTCGGAAGCACAAGAGTCTTCCCATCAGAGGGTCTAACTCGAACGAATCCTGGGCGGCCCCCTCTATGATTGATGCCAAGTCGAGAAGGATAAGTGTTTTCATCCTCCTGAGCGGCCACGTAGGACGTGGACAAAAAAGCTGTATCAGCTGCATGGATGAATGCAATGACATCATCAGGCAAGCGGTCCCCATCGCCTAGGTTAAACCGCTCATAGATAACACGTGGGGACACCCCGTGAAATGGCATAAGCGACCTGATATTGATGTATTTTGGACATAATCTGCAGCTTGTGAGACGAGGCTGTAGAATAAAAAGGCTGTGGTGACTCACCCAAGGGCTTGAGTGACAGCAAGAGTAAGATCGACGTCCAGGTCTCGGAAAGAAACATCTGATATATGACCAGCAAATTTGTTCCTCCTCCTAGTCAAGACCTCAAGGCCAATGCCGGAAATAAGTGGCGGCTTTTCATGGTGGAGCTGAACGGAGCGGAAGTTCTGGATAATTGGATCTCCAGGCCATAGGTGTGCTTTGACCGTCAGTGAAGCATCGGTAGGGGATGAGATAAAGTTTGGCATCCCATCATTTGAGCAAAGAATAGATGCCCACGGTCTGCCTTGCTGGTCCAAAGTGGCGACAGGTAAGAAATGGAGACGACTTGTGTGGAAAATGCGATGCTGTTCGGGCAACCTATCCACAATTGCTGTGATTGCAACGCGCTCGGGGAGATGAATGATTGCCTGAACGGCTTGTTCTCCCGGATGCCAGCCCCGCAAAGCAGGTAATGGAATTGATGACACTTGCGACGACTGCATCGTCAGGGGACAGGTATGAGGTGATGAACAATTTGGTCTGATGTGTGGAGGGTATGCGTAAGGGGATACGTCAGTGATTGTATTATATATCGATCGGGTGTCCGCATTCCATTGGCACGTGTTGTCCAGAGAAGGAATACGCATTTCCGTTCGATTGCGTCTTTTCTGGGGGATGTGCGGAGGATGTGGGGCGATCAATAATAGTCCTAGTGTCGCGGACGCACGGATTATTACGGAAACTTACTTTTGTGTGGAGGTGGTCTCCTATAGTAGATCTTCTATGGAGATAATTTCAACCCCTTCGAACTCTGTCCATTTGAGCCTCTATAAGAGCCTGAATCGACCGATACGCGTCTACGACCCCAAAGGACTCAATCTGATGCAAAAAAAACCGGTACGCTTCGTCTGTGAACCTTTGAACCTTGTATGTAGTAATCCAGCAAATGCTATGAGGTTAGACATTAATCCAAAGGTTGACGGTGCTAATTTTGCTATTTAGAACCATGAATCCATACCGCTGAGTATCAACAGCCCTGCAGACGCCACTGCGGAACCATGCTATGAAGTGAACTTTGAGCATCTTGACGCCCTACAAGCTATCCGTAGAGAGTTAGTAATACAGACACATGATGCTCTCGGTACAGGTATCTCGACATGCTCACCAGTTTAAAGGAGGTTCCGTTTACTGGTAAGAACCGAGGGGGATGGGCTGACCGTATAGCGTCGACAGCCGAGACTACCTGTCTCGTTTTAGAATAGCGATGAAATACCATAAATACTAGAAGGAGTGCAGGGTTCAGAGGACTGTGCTGGTCACTTGCGAGAGCTATCACGAATCAGCTTTCGGTCCGACAACTTACCGGTTTCAACATCTCAACGGGTTCGATACCTAACCGAACGTCCACAATTCGTTAGAAAAATCGACGCGGTATGAAAGACAGAAACAACTTCAAGTGACGTCGGAAGCAGGGAAACAGCAGCGTATCTGCAACACGTCTTAATGGTCAATCATATAGCCAAATGGGACTTTAACACAAAGAAGAACTCAAAAGTAGCTGGAGACTATTGCCCTAGAGTGTGCACACAGTAGTTGACAGTGATCATTCGAATAGCTGTAATGCCACCTGTCAGCAACGCTGTACTTCGGAGTAAAACTATACCCACCTCGATGTCTGCAACTGATATACTTATAACATTCAATAATGTAAGCAGGACAAGAAAAAAGGGCAAGAGGAGTCTCAATCGATTTCAATCACGTCGTCGTCTATCTTGTCGTCCTTGCCGCTCAATAGAAGCAGCCCATCCTCCTCTAACCTCCTCCTCTTGCTGGGACTCGCGATATCCGATATTGTTGTTGTGCCATTCGTATCCGTTTTCGCGCGTTTAGCAGATGGCTCGACTTCTGCGATCTCGTCATCTGGGGCAGACCGTTTGCGAGATGGTGCGGGAGGAGGGGTCGACACCCGCTTCTCTAGACGAGGAGGCGAGGGTAGTGGTGACGGAAGTATATATGCCGGACCATCAGAAGGATGATTAGGTCTGCGGCGCACATCAACCAAGGGCTCAGCAGAAAACCCATGTCACTTACGGTAGTATGCTCAGTGCGACTACAATCGTACCCCACTCCTCATCTTCATCCACGATCGTCATGAACTTACCTCTCCCAACATTCAAACTCTCCAGTGTTCGATCAAGATTATCGTCCCAATCGGGGTCACTGAGGATGCGCTTGTCTTCGTAAACGCTAACCTCCCTTTTCTCCCCGCCGAGTACGCCGTCTACGAGTTCACCTAATGTTACACGAGCAGGGTCGCACAAAACTTTGGTGTAGGTGTCTCGACAGACACCGCATTTAGGATTCGGTGCGCACATAGTGCTTGTGCTGAGAGGATTGGTTGGCTTGAACTGTACGTGGACATTGCGAAGTTGCGCATATGATTTGCGAAGGAGGTGGACTGCTTGTAAAACTATGAGGCCGGAGATGATGGCGTTGGTGGTCGCAATTGCGGGAATAATGTTTCCTGCCATTTCTAAGGAGAGATGAGTGATAAAAGAGAACCAACGACATGGAAACAGACCTTTGACTTCCCAGCGTGTCTTGCTATCGATGTAGTATGCTGCAGAGCGAAGATTTGCAGCAGCGGTAACGAAATCGAGCGTATCATCGTCATCTTTGTCGAAGGAAATCGTATCTTCGCCTTTGCGAAGCCGTTCGGCAAGTCGATTTGTACTGCAACTCCCGTTTAGGAAGCTATTTTAATTAAATGATACCTCTGCTAACCTTGATACGAAAAGCTCCAAGATATCGTGCAAACTGAGTGCCCGTTGATCCCTTAGTCCCGAAACTCCGTTCAACGAACTAGATGTCGAAGATGTCGAAGGGGTCTTTCCGTTCACATGGCCATTCGCTGGCTGGAAGTGGATGACTTGTGCACTCCCGGTAGTTGTACTCGAATTCGAAGGTCGTTGTATGACAAATCTCCCTTCCTGGATAGCATGGAAATCAAGGGGCGTTGGCGCTGCACGTGAGCGCCACATGTCAGACATTGATAACAGGTTAAGGATGTCCGAATGGAAAACCTGTGGGGGATTAATACTTCAAGGCAGTTTTTGGACACGGTTTAAAATAAGACCTTCTTGAAGACACGTTCAGCCACATCCTCTGTTGTCTGTGCTGAGCGGAGTGCACTCCGAACTGCTTTATATGCGAGCGCCTCTTTGCGTAGAGCGGCGATTTCTTCAGCTGTGTGAAATGTTCCCTTAGCGATATGAACATAGCTTCATGGACATCAAATCTACCGTTTTCTCCTTGCTTCTCCGCTTCATCGAGTTCGTCTGTGCCATCTTCGTCTTCACCAAACAGTTGCCTGATAGCCACAGTACAGTATCTGCCCACCAAAATACATCAACAAACTCACGGTAGTAGGTAGCTCTTCGCCCAGACAATGCAATGGATAGGTTGAGACGGTGTAGACCGGATCGTGCACACAGGGAAAGTCGTTGGTGTAGGCTTTGGCACACAGTCAAAGCATTCTGTGCGATCCTAGATAAAAAATCCTTCAACAACAAAGCCAGATCGACTAAAATGTCCAATACCTTGAGCAAAGGCTGTACTTGACCAAGGTACCCGGCAGTACCAGATTCGACTAGAGGAACACCAGCAGCCATGCACATCTTATTAACATGTCTTCGCGCATCTGGAATGCGATTCTGTCAAACTACGTTGAATTTGAGTTGTCGGTTGTCTTTACCGAGATTGTCTAGTGCGTTCAGAACGATATCGAAACCACTGAACCATTCAATGTCAAACTGAGCTTCCTTTATGTTTGCATGAATGGGGTAAATGTTGACGTTGGGGTTGAAAGCGCCAGCAGTTTGGGCTGCTACCTTGCGGCAGGATGATATGTTACCACGGAACAAGATCTGTCATGTTAGTGGCTTACCATGGCTTTACTGTGTTTGATATCCTTCTTTTTGAAGAGAAATTGCCTATTCAGGTTCGAAAGGTCTATGGTGTCTAGGTCAAGAAGGGTTATGTGGCCGAAGCCAGTCAAGACGATATTCTTCACTGTTGCATATGATATCATAATCACGGAATACAGTAGAAATACATTCTTCAAAAACTTACGAAGTTCGCATCCTATTCCTCCTGCTCCAACCAGCAAAACTTTCGTCTCAGAGAGCCTCCTACAAAGTTCGGGACCCAAGATAGCTTGTGCGTGAGCAGATCTAGAAGTCTTGCGAGCGCCGTTGATAGTAGATGTTGCCATTCCACGGGAGGCAGTAAAGTATAGTTTCCTCGACAAGAACCTCGGAAACGTCGACCCGTGCAGTTAGCCTGACGACTGAAAGAAATCAAAGGCAAGGCAGCGCCGAAAAGGTGAAGGCGTGACACAATATTCTCGGTCACGCGTCGGTCGTCACGCGTTTGGGAGGCGTCACGCCGCCTATCCTCATTGTACTCAGCTCAAACTCAACTTGTAAAAGTTTCACTAGCTCGGGTTTCTACTATATAGGCTGCATGCACAATCTCAAGCTTGAGTAGCAAAAAATAATATTGTTGGGTATTTAAATTTGATGTTTCCAGCCTACTTCGTGACCATTTTCCATCATCGGTTCTACGAATCCTCGAAACGTCCACGGAGGTAGTTTAGACACAACATCCCCGCGCTCTAAGACACTGCGATCCTGGAACCAGCGCATGCCATATCCTTCTGCCACTCGTACCTCGTACACCAAGACTTGATGCGGTAGCCAATGGAGATTCCTCCAAGTCGAATTGTCCACCACTCGTTCAAATAGTGCCAGTGCACGTTCATTGATAGAGGAAACTGAGCCGGAAGGGGTGCCCCACCACCCCCTGTTTATTTTCATCTGCCCTTTTTTATTTCTCTCGACCGGTAAATCCTTTGCCTCTAGTATCTCCCCTTGAGAACGGTGCGAATGCTTTGACCATGCACGAGCACCAGCCGTGAGCCCCGCCTTGTTGGGTATGCTGAATGCTGCAAGGCATTCCTCTCGTGTTGGTGGCTCAGATCCTAGTGCAGAACCGACGGTATACGCCAGACCATTCAATAAGTGTCTCGATAGCGGGTCAAGCGTTTGTTTGAGCTCATCAGCGTGATTACTACACTGGATCAACTCCTGGACTCGAGAACGCTCAAGCGCTGCAGATGGTAGCTCTTCGATGTTGAAACAGCGAGGGATGGGAATCAAGAACCTTGGCCGCATATCAACGTCTGATATCATGGGCAGTTTCCGAAGCACCAAAGTCGAACGTTGGTTGAATGATCGATTACATAACAATTATGCCTTCAGTCACAAGCTACCAACATCGCGCTTGCTTGTCTCGAAGTTCGAACAGATCAACGCTGAAATTTTGAAACGCTAGTAATACTCCTCACGTATCCTATATATGTCAGTAGAATGAAGCTCATCCTGCAAGGCTACCAGAACCTGACGATGACATCGACACGCCGGTAGTCCGATATCCTTTCGAATGTACAATGCATTCCCGCAGAGCTCGTGGCGATAACAGAGCACAGGATTGCCAATGCAACGGAAATGCCTGGTGCGTGACTTCTTTAGAAAGATGTGCTATCTTCAATTGAATTCAACTTGAAGATACAGCCGAAACAGCTGTCCACGCCAACCTTAAGTTGTTATAAAGTGAACGATTATATCACTCCCGACTCGGAGTCCCGAACCAGAATATTGACGGATAGAGTCTCCTGTACTCGATGGCCCCGCGACTGAATCATCTGGCCGTTTGCAATCCTAAAAAAGACAACCTGTACGGGCCTTCTTGCCAAGGGCTCCTAGGAACCATCCAGCAACTCCGGTTCCAAGCGCAAGGCTGCTCGATTTCCGCAATCCACCGGCAAGCGATCCATGGCCAAGATCGCGAATCCCAAGCTAGATGTGACTGTCTACACAATGTTCTACGCTTCTAGAATGTTTGCAGTCAATTTTGCAGTCAATCATCTCCTCGATCTCGTCGCTGTCGGTGCGTTCTTTCGTCTCTCGCATCGGTTACGCTGTTATCATCGACTTTTTGAATTTTGTGGTCTAGATCTGGTTTTATGGTCGGTAATCGGGGACTATTCATTATTTAATGTTCGGACATCAACTTTATTCGAGATCTCTCATGATTCACCCTGGGCGATTGGGTCGAAACACGGCAGAATTCGACCTGATGAGGAGCATAATTTGTCCACGATCACAGTTGATGACGTGGATATCGTGCTTCACACCAGCTACGAAGGAGTGACTCACTACGGACTAGAAGGGCGCGTTATCAACGTATTTCTTGCCACCACTAGCAAAAAGCTCGCCGATGAATACCCAGCGGCTGAGGAAGATGTTGAAGGTTGACAAATCTTCTGGGCAACAGAGCAACGCACTAGCAAGCCATAAATTTAGGATAAGGTTTACGAGATCGACGCGAAGCAAGGGCCGTGTTCCTTGTCTGCACTCTGCTGTGCCACCACAAGCCCGCGGAACCTACATCTGCAATCACAAAAGTGCTTAGTGTTCCAAAATAAATCCAGGGAGCTCACGTTCCCTACATCCTTGTAAGTATTCCGCATACTCTGGCCCGTCACGAAGATCCGTGACAACATGTGTCGTCAATACATCTTATTTATGTGATTCGTCTTACAAAGCTCCCCGTTGAATTGATGCGCGTTTCAGGGCACCGTGATCTCTGGAAAGGACGGGTTCATCCAGAGATTTCAGCGCTAACAACACTATATCACATGTCCAAGACGGCATTCTGATGGGTGGCGTAAACAACTGCGGCCTATCATACCCTGTCAACGTGTCGACTGATCTTTCCCCACAGCCTGCCTACGGAACCATGTCAAGTGTCTGTATCGCCATGATGTAGCGTCATGCCAATCTGGGTTAATTTGTGTGAGTTTGCCTGCATCACAAGGATGTCATTTCAATGTGGAACGACGAAACATATATTTTTGTCCGATTTGAAGAGTCATCAGGACAATTGTCTAGATCCCTTCGCCCGCTTGTAGACGAGAAGCCTCGGTGTCTTGCTCGTGCGGCTGATACTATGACTCCTTGGGATTCAGAAATCAACAGATAAAATGATCGAGTAATGATTCTCACGTGGAAGATGCGATGCCCATATCTGCTCGTTACTGCAACGTTACTGTGAAGGTACTGGGATTAGTAATACTCGTCTGCGGTTGGTCCGTGGTGCTGGTTAACGTTACTGATACCCGTGTCATACCCTACATATGCATCAACTGTACATTGTACTGATGCCATTGAGCAGTATGCATCGCCTTTTCATTCCACCAAGAGAAATCAAACTTTGTGAAGACTCAGATCCGGAAGTGGAGGATCGATCGATGTGATGGAGAGAGTCATAAGTATCTGCCTCTTAAGCAAAGGGAACGCTCTAAACACCCGCTAGTGGGCCACTCGCCTCTAGTCCCCCCCCCAGCTAGAGAAGGAACTTCGATAAGTCGTTTCTTCAACTTAGCTCAGGATGAACAATTATTATGCAAATTCTATGAGACTTCAAACAGTCGCAGTGCGTACCCCGTTCCACCTGTCAGCCTTCATTTATTCATTTAAATCAGTATGTTGAAGGTAGAGTCTACGCTCGGCTTCATATTTTGTCCCACACAACTGGATCTCTGTTACAGTTGCATCTATAGCAGCTTTGGTGAGGACTCAGGAGGAACAAATAATACGCAATCATAACCAATTTTCCCCCAGCTTTTCGACTTCTGCATCACTTTCGACTCGGAGGTCAGTATGGAATTCAATGGCCACATCCAAAACTAACATTATGGCAGGTGCGCTGGACATGGGGGAGAAAGTGGGGGATCGTGAGGGTAGCCTTTGTTATTTCTCGCTATGTGACAATTATAAGCTCTGCTATAGCCGTATATTGTGAGTACTTGCGGGTTTGTCTACTCTCGCTCTTCATTGGCGAGTCCCTCGGATAGACGCCGTCGAGTCAACTCGTGGAGTAATTGTAAGCCTCTTGTGACAGAGGTAAAGTACTATCCATGACAATATTTCAGCCAGATCGTGCGAAGTTCTTCGTTGTATATGCCAGTTGCGTAGTACACAATAATCTCACTTCAACCATTGAATACTGAATGCTTTTGCTAGGCATACACATCTTGGGTACTGCTGCTGCTGAGGGTCAGTACCAACTCCAAGTCAAGTCACTTTTTCCCCTTGACTTCTTTTTCAGTCCTGCTCGTGGCAAGGACGCACGTTTTCTGGGGATGTAAAAAGAGGTTCTTGATCGCGATATCAGCTTTCAGCACGGTGACCTTCGTCCATCCTCTTGGCCATTTCCTTGTCGCTTAATGTATTTTAGGTCATGGTGGCAGCTATGCTAACAATCGTAAATATCGATGCGCGTAAATCCAGACGTCTGTATCTTCCCCTCTACATTTCTTCTGCTCACCCCAGATTCCAGATTCTACGAGTGGTTCATTTGGGGGAGTACGAAGCGTAGGCATCGTTTTTGGTTTGCACGCCATCTACGAGCTTGGTACGTAGCAATTGGATGATTTTGCCCTGTACCAGCTACAATCCTTCGCCAGTGATGATATCCCTGACAATGTACAAACGCTTCAAATTTTACCGACTGGAAATTAGTCCGTTGGTTGCTACTGTATATCGGGATGGCGTGTTTTACATGTTGTGCATTACTTGTGGGTCTTATAGATTCTTGTCAGGAACATGACCTTATTTTCAATTGCAGTGGCCTCGTTGGTGAATTGTGTTGGATTTTTTGCGCTTCCTGTGAGTAGCTTGCGTCGAGTCGTGAGATAAGCTTCTGATCAGGTTGCCCAGTTATCATATTCCACACTTCTTGTTGGGTAAGCCCAATCATAGTTTACTCTATATTTAAAGCTGATTCAAAGAAGTCCGGGGGTACTCGTGCGCAGTGTTCTTGCCTCGCGTATCCTGTTCAATCTACGAGCAACGAATGAATTGCAGGAATTTGTTGTAAAGAAGCCGGTTGCCTCGAGGGTTGTTTTTGCTCAACCGATCCAGACTCCATCCCGTGTGGATCATCTAGAGCTGTGGGATATTACGGTCTTGTGACTTACTTTTAACCATATATATTTATAGCTCTATCCCTACATACACGATAGCAAGGAAGCTCTAGTCACCTGTCACTCTTCCGGACTTCTTGGTTCCCCGAAATCGCGCAACTTTGAGGTCCGAGCAGCTTGGGTAACATTACTCTTTCAAGCCTATGAAAGACTTTATCTACATTCCTAATATAACTTGATCATATTCCAAACCAGTTCTTCACTTCAGCACATCGACTGTTATCCATGCGGCACAACAGCGCACTCAAATCCACCACGCCCCTACCGCGACCAACAAAAACCAATCTTTCAAGGCAAGTCAATTGAGATTACAGAAAATGTCCTGACATTTGACCGATCGATTACCCGCTCAGTGTAAACGGTGTGGGGTCTTGAAATATTCACCATAGTTCACAGGTCCTTGGTCCATAAAGGCTATGTCACGCAACATGTGATGCTAAATTACAAATCTATGAGTTCAACGCATACTCTTGCGACGATGATACAGCCCTGCAGCCGGAGTAGATCTGGCATGCCAGGTGCTCTCTCGGTGAGCGACGCCCCAAAGGTATGCCAAGTAGGATACGACCTTCTGTTTCCCCGTCCCCCGGCTCTAAACGCGAGTATCATGCAACTTGTTCATTGTCGCATTTGTGACTGATTGGATTCTAACTCATGATATTTATATGATACAGGATCTGCGGCCCCGGAAGCCACATGTCTCCCAGTCAGACAAGAACAGGATGGGCATTTGTGATGGACAGCCTCCGGCATTAGTCTCCCCTAGGAAGGCCGCAATAGAAGGAAGACAATCGCTCCCTCTAGGTCACTTCAGCAATGCCGGAGCACATTCAATGGCAAAGTGACGAACCTCGAAACAAGCAACGAATCTAAGGAATACCAGTACTCTATTGAGTTACAAAGAAACACCATCTATCACATAAATCTATGACTGATTCTACGGGCTACACAAAGGACCCTTCTATGGCTCATTCTGCGAGGGGCTCATTTGCAGCCGGTCATAGTAGGCCTTGACTTCCATCCATTTATCCCTCAGTTCTGGATGTGCTTCAACATACAAAGCCTTCATATTTGGTATGATCGCCCTCAAGAATTGTGCAACAAGTTCAGTGTGCCCAACAACCGAATCCCGGATGTTAAGCACCTCCAGGAACTGGGCACCAACCACGCTAAGACCGCCGTCCGGTAGTTCAGGGATGTCCCTCGCATCCAATGTCAGGTACACGCGGGCGAGCTGCGGGCAGTGTTGGGTCAACGCTGTCAAGCCGTTTAAACTGATGCTGGGAATTATGGAGGACCAAGGTAAGCTGCAGAGTTGAAGTTCCTTGAGCTCGCTCCAGGCTTTAGCCGCCGCAGTGATGAATTCATCATCTAAATTGAGCGTACCAAGCTTCAATAATTTGATGGTGCGGAGATTGCGGCAAGCGAGTAGTGGTGAAAATGTGGATGGATAGAAGATAAAAGGAGTGCCGGCAGTTGTATCAGCTTGTATGTTGTGGCGGAGAGAGATTGAACGAAGAGACGTGCCAATGGCACTCAAGAATGAAGCGACGGTGGAAGACGGTGCTTGGACGTCGTAGGAGACGGAAAGCTCTTCTAGTCGTGGTGGGGATATAAGGGAGACAAGAGATGTACACTGAGGAAGGTCGTATGCAGCGAGGCTGAGATGCTGGAGAGCGGGGAATGTATTATATGCCCTACCACATAGCATGTCGGCATCGAAGTCAGGCTGAATATTCAAGGCGAGCTCTGAGAGATAACGAAGTGATGCAATATTCAGCATGTTCTCCGCAGATATACGAATAGCGTTGGAGACGACCAACCGACGTAGGTGTGGCAGTTCGTGGGTCAAAACATTCAATTCACATGACGTCACTGGAAAGAATGACGAAATTGCGACGCTTTCGAGATGAGTAGCCTTCCGAGGAAGGTCTTCCAGCACCCCATAAATGCCCTGAGGACACATTTTTCGAGGGAGAGTGAAGGTGAGGTTTGTCAATTTCGGGGAGAGAAAGCCTTTGATCAAGGGGAAGTTGGAGGAGCTGCACGACAAGATGGAGAAGTCGAGCGAGGAAAGTGACGGGAACAGAGACTGTGGATGGCGTTCAGCAAGAAGGAGTGGAAGTGCGTCCTCGTGTAATCTGATCATGTTCGTTTGCTTTGGGTATGAAAAACTCTTTACACGGCGTGAATACACGTCAAATCGTGTCCACTCAGATTCAGTAGGTGGTCTGGTGAGATACTATAGGGACTACAGTTGTGAAATTGCATGCCCGTAGCGACATGAGACTCACAAGTATATTGCTGCAGTGTATCTCCCACGTGCTTCTTGGCAAGCACATGATGAGGGGACTTAACGAATGCTGAGTTCGCCAGAGGGTGTCAAGAGCACATTCCATAAAGGAGCGGCATGTCCGAGCTAGCCTAGCAAGGTCACTAGTATTTTCCAAGCGCTTCGGGTCCCGCTGACCGTCCGCAGCGATGAACTGGATGATGTGAGAAAGAATCTCGTTAATGAGCAGAGACTGATGCATGGTAGACCGGGGAGAAAAGTTCTGCAGAAGGGGATCAGCCACGGTAACCAGCTCCACTCAGTTTGGAGTCTGAATAGGCTCACCTATGTAGTATGACGAGTCGACGACGCACTACAGTGGGTAACGTTGAAATAAAGAACGCGGGTCAAATGGAACGCAAATTTTCTCAAGCTCGGTTACCAGGCAATAAGAATCCAATTCTTTACGCGATCCGCGCGGCAGAGCGCTGAAACTTGAGCACGCATTGGATAAGACTCGGAGGCTAAGCTTCATCTGGTGCTGCACTGCTACTGCATATTATTGCAGGCGTTCCAGCCAATAGTGACTGTCGAAGTCGAGTAGATTGGTTGGCCCACGCAAGGTTTGTCCTGGGCCTCTAGGCCTCACTGTCGCCGCTGTAATAATGATGTACATACTAGTAGAGCTCGAGGGTAGTGAACGACTTTATTACCTAACTGAAGGGCAGGAAGAGGCTCGTCACTAACGCTTGTGGCTTTGGCCCACGAGTTCAGGGGAGATAGGGTACACATTCGCTAGAGCAAGATACTTCTGCCAGAAGAGCGATCGATGTGGATGGGAACTTTAGAAGGCATAAACCCCGCGGATTTATGTAACTAAATTTGCTACTATCGATTGCGCATGGTAGTTGTAAAGCCTGCCTTGCGCGACCAGTCACTAGTCAACATTCAAAGAGGAGACCAAGCGACGGGAACCTGAGAGCACTTGCTTGCAAACCCGAGCAAGTCGGTCTCAATAAGATATGTAATGTAATCCGTTAATTCTGGTTCCACGTTGACTGCGGTTACGTCTGTAGATCGAGCATTATAACGATAATGCATTGATCTTCTCCAGCAAGACATTTCTCCCTTTTGTCTCGCTCTTTTTGATTCTCTCGACAACGTCGTTACTAAACCAACCTTTGACGGTCCGCTTTTCCTCAGCGCTTCCCTCTTCCCTTATCCGCTGCAAAAATTCTGCAATAACAAAGGCACCCTCACCCCCAGCCATGGTTATTGTCACATCCTTACCAACAATGGACATGAATGCAGACGCGAATGCTGATGGTAAGAACGACGGTGAGTGAATGACGGATTTGCTAGAATGCGAGAAGTGTCCGCCCTGGAAAAGGGATTTATACATTCGTGACGTGTGCGGCAGGTCAATTGGATGAAGTTTTGAGGCATCCTCTGAAGGATATATAGAAGCTAATGGTTGAAGGAGGGATTGTATAGCCGAAGACTTGTCTACGAAGCAGTGTTAGTGAAACAAAGGGATATTGAGTGAAATGCACCAACCACCGTCAGCGTAGAGCATAATCTCCAACACTACCAAACTTCCACCGGTATCTCGCGCGGCTTCCGCACCATTATCCTCGACGAACTTGAGCAATCCCTCACTTGCTGCAGTTCGTATTTCACCTTCGCGAACATCTGCACTTTTTTTGCTGGTTTTGCCACGTATGGGGTCTGTCTCAGCAATTATCGTTATTTGGGCAGGTGTGAAATGTCGTCGTGATCGAGGAACAAGCAAGTAGAAAAGAGCACGTCGACCTTGCGGGGTGTTGATGAGTGCCGGGGCGTGGGTGGTGATATCCGAAACAAGGGATTTGGCCGTCAACTTTGTATCGCTATAGAAAAGTATGTCAGGATTCAGCGTTTAGCCAACAAATAAAAACAGACTCGATAACGTCCAAGGCAGTGAAGAGGACGAGTTGAGCCTCATCATCGGTACACATACGCTCAACATGAGGTTTGATGACTTTGATGATTTGTTTCCGATCCTATACCATAAAGATTAATATTCGCCATACGAATCAATGTATGAATGTACCTTGGCCGTCCCATAAGCAATGAACTCTCTCACAGCCCTACTGCCGTCCTTGGTATGTACCATCTCGGCGAGGACATCCTGACAACTGCAGATACTGTATTAATGGATAATATCTCAATTATAAGTGTGTATTCACCTTTCGAATATCTCTTTACGAAGTTTTTCTCGTTCTGACTCATCCTCCGTGCTGTTGACGGCAGACAAGTATTCCCAAAGTGCCCTATGAACGATTGCATGGGTTATGGCGCCCTTATCAGAATTGTTAAAACTGTCGATAGCGTCATCAATTGGAGGACTACATGATGTTCAACGTCAGATGCTCACATCGTGGTTAGATTCTCTTTCAGTGCTGCCAGTACACGTTTTCTTCGCTCGCCCTCAAGGCCTTCAAGGACCCCATGGAAGCCTTTTTTGGCGTCCGCCTTCTCAGGTTCGGAACCTTGTGTTTGGGAGAACAACGCGACTTCCTTCCCGTAGAAGTCGCGAAGAAGAATTGAACGCTCATATGCATTCGCATAAAGCTCGAAGGAATCGGCAAGAACGGCAGATGCCTCCCGGTGCAGCAGTAGACGGAGTACGTGGGACTGGAATTCGAGCAAGATGGATGCACGATGTGCTGGACACAGTCTGATCAACTTGGTCACTAAGAACTGTCGCTATCGTCAAAGGATGTATTAGTCGAAACAATAAATGGGACGAACCTTCGAGTACTTGCTTTGAGCTAATGCCTTGTAATGACCTTTAAGCTCCATCGCGACCTGGTCCCTCTCCTTTTGCCCACCATATTTCACGACAGTCTGGACAATCCTGCTTGCGTCGTGCTTGAGAACGATATCCTTGACCTTTCCTTGGATGACTCTTATCAGATCCTTCACATGCTTCTGTCGCTCCGCGGAGGGTATGCTTTTTTGCCGAGCTAATGACCAGACGCGCTTTGCATCCGCTAGTAACTGGGAATGTGGTTTAGCTGCTCGACGCTGCTCCTGAAGTACACGTTGAACTTTATGCGATTCTCTCGCAGCTACTCGAAACATTAAGTGTAAATCTGTGCATTCAGTGCCTGTGATCGCCGACATACCGTTGGGGTCTTTGCTAGATGCATCATCCACAATCATCTCACTCGCTTCAATCTCCTTCTCCCCAGCTTCTTTGTCATCAAATTCCTCCTCGTCCTCATCTTCGTCATCGTCAGGCAACCCGCTTGCTGGTATCGGCTGTGTGACAGGTCTACTCCGTTTCTGAAATTTCTCCTCCTTCAAAGGAGGATTTTCTAAGTGCTGTTTCTTGTATTTTGAGCCACCCTGCGAGATCGCTGGTCTTTTCTTTGATGCGCTTTGTAGGCCTGGCATTGGAAAGGGAGGGACTGAGCACTAGACCAAAGATACACGACTCTTATGAAAGTTTTTGGGCACATGTTCCTTGATCTCGTCCACGTGACTACTTATTATGGCGCGTAAATTGATTTACGCGCTTTCCAGCTTTGAATATTTTTATCGCTGGTAAGTAAGACTCTACATAGCTGATATCTTTGCGAGCTGAGGGCTCTCACTATTAGAGCTTCGTGCTAGCAGTTATTATCAGTGTTTCTTCTACATGACTGAAAAGTTTGTCATGCCAGATCTCAATAAAAACCGTTGCGGCGTTGGATATGAGGCCTAGGCGAGGAGCCAACTTTCATCAAAATTCTTATCAGTACTCACGTTGTAACATTACAGCCCGGAAATATACTGACGCAGCAGGTTTTCTAGCTAATATCAAGCATTGTCCATCTCACTTCGCATTGAATTGTACATTCACCTTTATCATGCCGGTATGACGGCACGCTACGCTTGATATTATATTTGCTGATAACTTGGTATCTTGGAAGGCGACGAGTTTTTTGGTGGTTGTAAAATCCCCAATCGCATCATCTTCTAGGATGACATACTCTGGCCCTTCGTGTCCCATTTGATGAGATGCCCTCGCCCGCCGAGTGCACAGTAACAATGATGTACGATATATGCAACACCATCCCCAGTATACCTGTTGCTGCTGTGCATGGATTGATGGCATGACCTTGGAGTGGAACACAAATTATCCACCGCCGGCTGCAAGGGGAAAGGTTCTGGCTCAGCTGGCACAATACACCGCGGACCTGCTGTCGCGCACTCTCATGTATACCAGCACTCAGTCATCACCGGTGACTGACATGGATACTGAGGAGAATCCACCACCATTACCGAAGAAAAGTATTTGTACCGTCCTTTGAAAATTTCCCATTTCCGCTGATGCTTGCTGACCTTGTCCAGCTGAATATTCTTGTTGACGACACTTTCAACATCACTGGGTATATATGGGGTTAAGTACTTGTTTGTTTGACTGAGATGACATAGCTCAGCGTTCATCAGGATCTTAGATTGGGGCGATTGGGCTTGTCGATTACCTCTGCAATGTGCCGTGATGTGCCGAGCAATAATCCGCACGACGAACTTTTCCGCAAGTGCTGAAAAGGAAAAACGGTCAGGGGATGCTAGACCCGATGCGCCCCTCGATACACACATTCTGTTGGAACTCTGGAGGTTGTGCGCAGCCCCGGGTGTACTAGCCTCCGAATGCCAAGTCGTTATGTTTACCGTTCGTGAGCTGCGGCCACCGATGGGGTCTTGAATCGATGCGACGTCGTTGCTCCAGAACCTCCATATCACCTTAATCCTTGTCATGAATGCATGGACAGTGGCGTGGCAGTCATGATGAGAGCCTCAAATACATGAGAGTTGTGTGGAATGTCTAAGAATTGCGCAGCTATACAGTCTCAAAATGAGGTATAAATTCTTCGTTGATTTCTTAATCCCACTTCACAGAAACATCTTCTAATCATAGAACACCAGAGCTCTCAGCTCGATGGACTCCCGAAGCGGTGTTCCCTCTGGAGTGTTCGGGTCCTGGAACCCAGTGTGAGGGGCAAGTCTGGCGACACTGCCGTCTTCCACCGAATCAAAACTGAAAGACCCTTAGTATGATGAAAAGCGCCACCGAGCCAATTCACTAACCATTTGATAAGAACAAATTCTTCTGGGATCATTGCTCTCTTGTATTTCCACTGGTGGTTTGAGTTGTACTTGATCCCATACGTCTCACCCTCGTGATCAGGGTATATGAGAGCGACAGGTAGCAAGTCATTCTTGGCATCGACACTCCGGAAATCGCATAATGCAAGCGGCCAGTCTACGGCTGCATGCGATATAGGACGCCAAAGGTTGATGACTTGAAAGCGTTTGCGAAGGAGGGAAGGAGCTTCTGTTGGTGGGAGATGCCTATGAACGCGAGCAATGGAGGACGCCGTCGTTTGATCCACATGGACCAAGGGGACAGGTTGACGCTTTTGTGGGCTATCATCTGGCTCGCCCGGGCGCCGACGACGAATAGCTGCGATATGAATTAGGCATCAAGGCGTCGTTTCAAATGGATGGTCGACATACTATGATCGAAGATGACTATGCTACTTGCTCCCGTAACTCTCTTGATGAGGTCGATGCTTTCAGGATAGTATTCTCGCTCAATCTCGCTATCATTCAAGAAGCTGGTATGCTTCGCTGCTTCTCGCCCATATTGAAATCCGGCATTGTCAAGCTTGTAAAGTCCCTCCTTTCCGCGCACGTCCTCGATGTGCATGTTATGTTGGTCTTCGACCCAGTTGCGGACCGGCTTCCCCGTGACACTATCTGCGTTGATGTGACTGTAAAGCCGAGAGCCATCAGGTGGTGCTAGGAAGTAATTGAGAGTGCCGGTGGTGTTAGAAGTCATGGCTAGTTCGTCGGCGCTGGAATACGTGTAGCGGAAGGGTGAGCACGGAGGGTCCCTAGAGGCACAAGTTATATACCTCTCCAAGGGCCGAGGAAGCCGTTTGGCTTACATACCAATTCTACTGGCTGACCACGTAATACCTGGGTTAGATTTGTAACGTAGTCAGCGAATTGAAATTTGCCTATATGCTTACTAGTGGATGAAAATATCTCATACCCATGGCGCCACTGAACTGCGGGATGAGCGATAATCCAGTCTTTGTAGGAGACTTGGCTGAATTACATCGACTTACATGATAGCTGTAGTACTTATTTGCAATCCACACGCAAGCAAATTACAAACCACGGATCCCAATATTGTCAAGTACAGTGTACAATGTACACTAAGTCCCCAAAGTCCACACCAGTAATCACAATGAGTAGTAATTGGTGCTGAGTCTCGTAACACAGAACGCTGTCAACCAGACATGTACATCACTAATGGTTATTGGTGCTGTCGAACAATATCGGCGCTGAAAGCAAGCAGCACTACGAACTACACGGGAAGCTTGGAAAGATATCTCCGAAGGTCGAAGGAGACAGGATCTTGTCAAGACATGATTGGCCATGTAAGGATGCAGCTGCCAAGCAGCATAGTGTATAACGCTGAGTGATCATTGGGGGAATTGGGTGCAAGGTTGTAAAGACCATCGATAACAAACCAGTGCCGCTAAGCCAGGGGACCTCGATGTAGGCCACAGGCTACAGCAAGTCGTAGAACTTGAAGGAGTCGAAAGGACTGGCCCACGAGGCACCTAATTAAGTATATATATTTGCATCCGAGCAACATCCGACCCTTTCCGAATCTTCCGAGACTAATCCGAGATTGTGTCTTAGCTACACTTTCTGCGTTGTGTTCTCCAAAAAACGACTGTCTTCCTTCTATTAGTCTAACTAGGGGAGGCTACGATAAGGTGGTTTGTTGTCTGCTGGAACACTGGAACCCTTCATTCGGTAGATTTAACCCACTCGACAGGAGCGAGACTCGAGTCTCGATGACTTGTGGTCAAGTGCAAACGACGACAAGATGCTCTGGGCGAGCTGTGAACGCCGAAAACAGACCTCCCTAAGAGCACCCACTTCTGGTCCCTGAGAATTCCTCAGGGCCGATGTGTGGGTGCTCTCAGTGCGGAATCGAATATGCCTCGCGAATAAGCATATACACAACTAGGCACGTAGACTAATTAATGTTTCATGATGGCTACCATTCCAGTTGCCGGCCAGGTTCGTGAGCGATCGACTGGGTTCCCCTTTGTCAGCAGCAGCCTGGCACGTCATTGTGGATACCGAACCGTATAAGGGGGCTACTTTGAGTGAAGACTACCGCCCACTTTCTTATCGACCAATGTCTACAGTCTCTGCAGAACTCGTATACTTTTCTCCGCCTCCTGATGGGTCCCGCCCATTCATCAGCATCAATGCTGATTCGAAGACAGGCCAGCGCGCGCGCAATTGGGAACAAGAACTGCATACAGTCGAGATTGAGAATGTTAGGGGTAAAGAAAGCGACTACACCTTGGACACTGCGGGCTTTCAATACCACACAAAAGCCTCCAAACACACTGCTTTTGTCAATGATGAAGATATAAGAGCGGAATACTATCCGGAGAGCATCGACTTCCTCAAGAAAGTCACGGGTGCAAGCAAAGTCGTACTCTTTGACCACAGTACGTGTGGAATTGGGGCACAGCGTACTCTAGCACTGATTGTCTGATGAATCTTAGCGGTTAGGCGCCACCGCCCCGGAGATGCAGAAACGGACGAAAGCAAGCGTCAGCCTGTCAATCAGGTTCATGTAGACCAAACCCCCGAGTCGGCCACTGCTCGTGTACATCGCCATCTACCTGCTGCCGAAGCAGAGATGCTTGTGAAAAAGCGTTTCCAAATCATCAACCTTTGGCGGCCCATCTCTCACCCCGCAATTGAGCATCCCTTGGCGCTATGCGATTACAGCACTGTCGACGTAAAGAAAGACCTCGTTCCTGTCACATTGGTCTATCCGGATCGTGAAGGCGAGACTTTCGGGGTAAAATTCAATCCGGCGCACAAGTGGAAGTATGAAAAAGATATGAGACAGGATGAGGTGGTGTTGATTAAATGGTTCGTTCGTATGTTTTTGGCCTTGTAATGATGCACTCACCTTGGCCATAGTTACGATTCAGCTAAGGACGACAACATTGCTAAATTCACCCCACATACAGGGTTCAAGGATCCCTCGGCACCACAGGGAGCGCCGCTCAGAGAGTCTATCGAGCTTAGGGCGCTAGTTTTCTATGAGTAGGGGGAGCATCTTTGTGCTACGTAGCCTGTTTCCTTGCTCTTTCTTTTTTCATTTCTGCTTTCGGCTGTCTGTGTATCAACAATCTACCGGAAATTAAACGATCGTGAGTGTTAGGCTATCTCGATTCTTGCACTGACCTGGAGCGGTCCGAAAGACCTGCACAACCGCATATCCCTCAACTGAGATTCATTGTCGACAGAATGACTTGCAACTTACAACTTCATATGACAACGGTCTGAGCGCTTGGTTGGCTCGGAGTCATTATAAATTGCTGCTTGACAAGTACTTAATGTGCCTGCAGTGGTCTCGACTGGCAAAGTATGATGTCAGTCGTGCATCTGAACTAATTGCACAGTGCGACCATCATGATCCATGCATCATGAGGCTCTGAGCGAGGCGATGTCCGTCGACGATCACAACCGTGGAAACCTTGTTGCTGTATATGTAGTACTGATTTCCAAATGCTTGCTGCAACCTTCTATTCACCTGTCGAGCGGCTGGGCTACTCGAAAATGTCAGTCACAGATACCTTCGGTTTGCAGTTGGCCAAGGTATGTAATCTGATTGCACTCTGCTATCCAGCACTTCTCTAATGTCTCTAATAGTATACTAACGGTGAGATCGGCTTGATGACAATCCTTATCGTTATTCACAACTTTGCTTTGCTTCAAAGTCGCTGCATCGGCAATTCTAGTAAGTTGTGCCGTTTCAGTCTCATCGTAGTTCTAATGCATCACCAGATCTATGACTACTTTATCACGTTACACTCTGAAGTCAGAAAAGTCAACCGCCCATATCTCAGCGCTAATTTTTCTTGTGTGTAGGTCCAATGGACCTGGGGGCGGAAGTGGGGGATTATTCGCATTGTCTTTACGGTTTCACGATATGTACCTTTTGCTGGTTCATTTATGACCTCGTACTGTGAGCAACGCCAGTACGCACTATCACACAAAAGCTTATTCCTGACCAGCCGCTGTCAAAACGTGGGGCACGCAAGATGTGAGTATACCTTCGATCTGTGCTCCCCACAATTCACGTCAATGTAGTGTGCGCCCTTTAACGATGCTTTAAATGGTATGTTCAGACGGCCTTTATGACATGGTTTCGCAGTGACATTTCGCAGGCATACATTTCTTGGGCATCATTGCTTCGGAAGGTTAGGCTTTTGCATACCACGTTATAGCATGCATTTACTTTCAACCGACAGGATTATTGATTGCCAGGGTCTACGCCTTCTCTGGCAACAAGAAGGCATACCTTATTATTCTTCTCTCCTTTGGCCTGGTACAATGATATCTCCATTTGCTTGTGCACCACTAACCTGTGTGGCGCAGGCCATCCTGGCAACATCTGTGATTCTAAGTGCTGCCCCTATCAATTTGAACATCCCAGGAGGTGAGGTCTCAAGGTTCACTTCTTAGTCTTAGTATTCATTCTCTTCTAGCCGGTCCGCCTTGTGTGTTTGAGGGAGCTCGTAGCAGTGCCCTCCCGTATGGACTCTTGATGTTATTCGAGATTGGTGAGTCAACAATTGATCCAAAATTCCTTACTTGATAATTCACTTCTAGTTCTCATGTGCACCACTGTATTCTTGAGATATCGACACTATCTTGGTTCTCATAGCAAGCTAGTAGGGGCTATCTATAAAGATGGATTGCTCTACATGTTCTGCATCATGCGTATGAATCAATTGAAATTATTGATTTGGTGTTGACATGTCTATAGTGATATCGACAGTCAATGTGATCATCATTGCTGTGCTTCCTGTGAGTTCTCTCCCTTTTCCGTTGACCTGAAGAGCTGAGTAAACCCCCTAGCTCTCGTACAGCGAGATGCTAAATCTGTCAGTCTGGTCGAGTATAATGTAGATATATATCGTTAAAACTCATCATCATTTATAGACCTCAAATTGTTGCGCATAGCGTTCTTGCTTCTCGAATACTTTTCAATCTTCAAGTGGCCAAGGATATGCAGGTCTTCCCTACCTACCAAGGGACATTTTCGGCGCTATCAACTCAACCGGAGTTTCAAGCATGGCCTAGAGGTGATGACACACTTGTTGGTGCTGGCCACCCAGATCAAGCTTAGACCTTTCTGTGGGTAACATGCATAGCGCTTATCATTTGAGTTTGCTGACGATGATTTTCGCTCTTTGTCGTAGTCCCCGCATCCCAGTGGTGAGCTACTCCACTTCCCATTTATGTGCGTTCTCAGCGTTTTGAAGTAGTAGCGTGTTGTGTCAGTGGCTCTGGACAGACTATTTAATTGGTTAACACTTCAAGTTGTGAAGTTCTCCCCTTTATTAAATGGGTGTGATACGATGAACTATTTTGGAATGCATATCGTGACAACCTCAGGCTCCCTAATGACTCTTTCTTAAACCCACAGTCCGTCTGTTACAGCAATCACAATATTTCAAGACCGTCAACTGATTCTGCAGCCACTGGCAGCTAATATGATTCTAGCTTCCCAATGAGGATGCACATTGCAATAATTCTTGTCGAATGCGCACAATCAATAACCACGAAAAACCGGTCACACTTTATCGCGTCAGTATCTTATTAATTTAAGTCGTGTTTGTGTCCCGGGGCCCGAATAGCATCAGATGGGCCATGGCATGTTGTGGAGTTTAAAAGTTCGTTTATTAAGGGATCTTTACAGTACGAGTAGGGTTTATATATCATTAAAGTGTGAAGAGCCCGTGATAGAAAGAAATCAAGTACTACTAAGACATTCGAGTTGGCACATCGATGTCAGCGCCACGAACATCGGTCTAGGCACCTAGTTCTATCCTTTCTGCCTCAATGTCTATCTTCGATCGTGGCAACACCACAGTTGATCACACAAATCACGTCACTCAGCGTCCCCACGGTTAAAGGTATATAATTGAATTCCGTACCCTATCATGATAGTCCTTGCTCCTCCTAGCTACTAGATACACGATGATGTCTGCTCCTGAGTTCTGTCAACAGGATTTTGATTACATCGTTATTGGTATGTCAGTTTTCAGCTGTGTGCGACTTGTTCAAATATAAGATTTCTACAGGCGGGGGAACAACTGGCCTTGCGTTGGCCTCGATGTACATACTTATCATACAATCCTTTTCTTCTTTCCCTGCAGTGCTAATTCTGTGATGTTGTAGTCTCTCAACTAATGCTAATGTTCGTGTAGGAGTCATTGAAGCAGGTCTGAGGAAGGACGACGAGATGATTCTTGTCCCCGGTAAGAAGTCCGATAGTGACTGATTGACCTTATATTCACGAGTTTTTTTTTTCAATTTCTTGTGGTAAAGGCATGGTCGGCAAGGCTATTGGAAGTAAGTCCGGAATTGTGCTTTGAAGATAAAGGCATCACGGGTTGAGTCTAGACCCTGAATATGACTGGAATTTCGTCACAAAACCTCAGCCATTTGCTCAAAATCGGGAGATCCCAATCACTCGAGGCAGAGTTCTCGGCGGTAGTTCAGCACTGAACTATATGGCTTTCTGTCGGTGAGTGCATACTACGTTCTCGTCCGATCGGCCGGCTGCTAACATTTTTTACCTTGATAGTGGTTCCGAGATTGAGCATAATGGTTAGCACTAGGGTCTATGAAACCGAGTTGATGCCCTTCATACTCATGTGCCGAAAGACTGGGAGAAACTTGGCGTTAAAGGTTAGTAGTGCATTAGAGTTCAATGTGAAACGGAACAGATTACCGATTCCACTCGTCTAGGATGGAATTGGAATACTATCTGTGATGCAATTAAATCTTCTGAGGCTTGGAGTCCTCCTACTCGTCATGCCAAGACGCACCACGCAGACAATGTTGCAAATAACCATGGCAGGTGGGTCTAGCATCGCGGATCCAGATATGACATGACGCTTCATTCTCGAGCTAGGTACGGTTATGTCAAGACGACTGCCTACAGCTACTATTATGATCTCTGTTTGCCATTCTTCGAGACCATGAATAAGCTGGGCGTGGTCACGAACCAATCCGAAGTGAGTGTAAATATTGACAGGCTAAGAATCATTGAAGACATTGTCAGGCCTCCGGAGACGCCATAGGTATTTGGACATACACAGCGTCCGTTGATCCTCAAACGAACACCCGCAGTTACAGTACAAATGTAAGATGGTAGAAAATCATGAAATGATTGACGTTGAAGTATTCTTCCAGGCGTATTACGATCGGGTTTCTAGCCGACCCAACATCGTTGTACTCACTGGTGCACAAGCTTCTAAAGTGATATTCAGAGAAACTTCCAGCAGCGACCTGCAAGCCACAGCAGTCGAATATCATTATGGGGGGAAGACATACAAGGTCCCTGTGCGCCAGGAAGTTATCATATCAACCGGTAAGTGTATACTTTGCTGATTGAAATATTCTAACCCACACGATGAGGTAAGGTGCCTTGCAAACACCCCAGCTTCTGGAGCTTTCAGGTGCGGCACTCCTACATCACACGGTCTGTTTATTAACTTCTACATCACAGGGATCGGAAACCCCGACCTCCTACGTCGATTGAACATCCCGGTGAAAATTAATTTACCTGGCGTTGGCGAAAACTTTCAGGTCAGTGCCACCTTCAGTAGAGCAGCAAATATCATCAAGCCCGATCCTTGTCCTAGGATCATTTTGTGGTACCCATGGGCGCTGAGCTGAAAGGCTCGCACGAAACCGTGGATGACCTCAATTCAGAAACCTTTGCTCAGCAAAGACTAGAACAGTATCGTCTTTCCAAAACAGGGATGCTCAGTAGCACACTTTCTACCCTCGTCTTCATTCCATCATCATCTTTCATCTCATCCGGTAGGATGCAGAGTATGCTGTCAACCCTAGACGAGGCCCTGAAACTACCGCAAATCCAAAATTCGCCCTGGAAAAAATGGTATGACGTTCAGCGCGCCTGGTTGGAGAACGATGGTGTTGCTCAGTTAGAGATTATTCTCTTCCCTTGTGCGTCTTTTGTCCATTGCGTATGGATATAGTATTGAACATCTACAGCCTACACTCATGCCGGATGTACAAACGAAGGGGCTAAGCATTACACGTTATCGGTCTTCCTGCAGCATGCCTGGAGTCGAGGACATGTCTGTTTCGATTATGTTACCAAATTGCCTTGAACTCATCCTCCAACTTCAGGTGCATGCAACTTCTTCATCTGTGTTTGATTCACCAGAGATTGACCCGGCAACGCTCGATTCTCTGGGGAACATCGGTAAGGAAGTCGTCATATTTCCGCAGACAGACCATTGAGTTTCATATAGATATGATGATGCTTTTGGAGGCCGTCAAATATGCTTTCAAGATTATGCAGACAGGAGCTCTGGGCGACTTGACTGCCGAAATCATTGAACCCCAACCTTCTTGGTCAGATGAACGACTGATGGATTACATCCGCTCCATGGTCAAGGGCGCATTGCATCCTATAGGTAAGTTATTTACTTTGAAAGTTGTGAGCTTTTCTCATGCACGCTACTCTTCGAAGGGACGGCCTCGATGCTCCCTCGATCCGCCAACGGCGTCGTCGATAATGAACTAAAGGTCTTGCAAACGTTTGAGGTTTTTTCTGCGAGACATGCTCACAAATCTTATACAGGTGTATGGGACAACCAACCTCAGAGTGGTATGTGCATCTTCCTGAAAGACTCAGCTGGAGTCCTAACACACTTCCCAGGCGGATGCGAGCATCTTCCCAATCGTAAGGCTGAAAATTTTTGCCTTTGACACACTAATATGAGCGATCTTTAGCACTTGGGAACTCATCCCCAAGCCACACTTTATGGGTAAGGGGCCATCAACGGTAATCGTGCAACTTTCTCAGAGAAAATCTTTCTAGGTTGGCCCACAAAGCTGCGGAAATCATTCAAGCTAACAACGCCAGCGGAAAGGCCAAAATTTGATATCGTTGGTGGAAAGCATAGTCTGTAGATGGCTATATACACAAGTATTATTGTACCAGTACTGAGAAACATGTGCCTCTGCGGAGACAACTCTATGGGTGTCTCATGCACCGATAGTTCCTGTCCATGTCTCAATCAGGTCGATCACGCAGTAACCCCTCACAGGCACGTATTGCTTCGTGATCATCTTGATCACCTCTTGAGCAACCATACCGCCAAGGAAAGCTGCGGTGTTGGGTAGCTCAGAAAAAGGCGCTCGGGCACTATGGTAATGAGATGAGCCGTAATTAAATCAATGGATAAGGACTCCTACTCACATTTCACCAATGGCGTCCTCAGCCTCATCGGGAAGCTCGGTGGACTGTCCGATAATGGACTGCATCTTCGCCCGAATGGACTCTGGTGATGGTGACACTGATGTGTCACTCGCTTGAAGCAATGAAAGCGCAGAAAGCGCTAGATGTATGCATGTCTCTTTCGGCATTGTCGATAATGACTCCACTAACCCAACAGACGAGTGTTAGCGGTCAGAGCCAATGCAATGCACCAGAGTGTTACCTAAAGCAGCTTTGTCTTCATCGAATGTACCCCAAGGTTTGCCTCTAAGAACAACCAGCGCGTGCGCATTTTTGACGAATGAATCGACCATGCCGTCGTCGACCGGTACTCGAAGATAGCTCTTGAAAGCTTGTTTTTCTTCTTCCGCCCTCGATTTGTAGAGTCGCTGCAGGTGTATGTAGTTATGGGTGTCAGACTTCATATCTGGCAGGGTTGATGTGAGAGGGAGTGTGTGTGTGTCAGATTTCTCAGTATACTCCTTCAGGGCAGCAAGAAGATGGAAGAAAGGCGAATGTTTGTCGTTCAGGGATTCGGTGGATATCGCGGGGTCACTAAAAAGGGCGACTGTTTCCGAAGGAACCTAACGGAATAGTTATGCCATAGCTCGAGATCACAGATGTAACAATAAAAACCTTGGTTTCCGTCCAACATCTGTATGCCTGTGCTTCTGCTTCGTCGAAGTTTTCTTCGTCCCCTTTCACCTTCAGCGCAAGGACTCCTTTCTTGAACTGTTGTCGTTCCTCATATGATTTTGGTACACTATCGCCATGCTATATGATCTGTCATGAACACGCCTTCCACCTGAACAAGGAAACTTACGGATTTCTTCCAATCTTCGAGCGCGCGAACTAAGATCACCACATATGGTATGTGTCCGTGCTCCGTCTGGTCCATTTTGTCAAAATCCAACGACAGGGCGTGTTCTCTCAAAGCTGGGAATGGTTTGTCGATGCGAAGAGAAGGAGATGTTTCCGAGTGACTTTCGATGACTTGAAGACGTCATAAGCATATTCAAGGACATAGATCTCGACCTACTTGTATGTTCATGAAATTGAATGTAGAAATCTGCCAGGAATCCAGCTGATCTGACGACCATAAGAGGCGGGTATGTTGCATCTTTCCAAAGGAGTGCGGAGAGCTTGTTCAAGAGTGAATGATCTAGGTTATGGGCAATGACGATAGTGAACGAAGTGATCCACTCAGGCTGCGACTCGAGGATGTCCTCGAGAGTTCTAGTGTCTGCGCGACCTTCAACGCCGTCATTTAGCTCGCTCAGAAGCCTGACAGCCTCTTCCGCTCTATATTTTCCAATACTATTGAATCCTTCTAAGAAGAAGTTATTTCCGGCATCAGAATGTGACACCTTTGCGTGATCAAAGATAGTGAAGTGCCCGATGCCAGGAAGAACAAGGTTCTTCAAGATTGAAGTCGAAGTTGCAGATGCAGATAACACCAGTACCCGAGAAGACTCTAATGCACTCTGTCCAGTTGCTGCCCACAGACTTTTCGCAAATGTCAATTGGACCTCATTTGTATAGTTCTCCTGAAGTAATCTTACCGGAGCTGACGATCATATCTTCGAGTTTTGGCATCTGGCGCAGACCTACGTCCGATCAGCCGACAAGTCTTAGTCTGCTAAAGGGACATCATACTCTATCGCAGTGGTTGCAGTCGCGATGTCCTGAGAGTCCTGACTGGACATGATGGTCGAATGTAAAGGGAAGTGGCTGAAAGTGGCAACTGATCAAGGTGACAAATGAACGCGTGCAGTCACACATTTGTCACACTAGTGTGACATTCGTGTCTCTTAATCTTCATCATGACGGACACGCGTCAGTTTGGTGATCTTGCCACTCAGCTCATCATGGAATCTCGTAGATCAACCCTAACGGATACTCTTCTCAAATACAACGACAATCTTGTACGATCCATCATCCGGGAACAACGCGATCTCGAAAAAATGACCGAAACTGGTCAGAACGTCACTCCAGCGATGCTCATCTATCAAACAACTATCGTACGAAACAAAAGGTGTCTACTAGCATATCACAAGCACCGTATGGATAGACTGCGCGATATGTACTGGGCCGCTGGTGGTGCTTTACCGCATATCCTGAGCAACCAGGACATTCGCAGCAAGCTCTCTCCTCATGAAGTCGACTTCCTTCGCCAGTACAGTACTTCTGTGATGGATTATCGCGCTGGTTTCTCCAATGAGCTCGACATCACAGCTAGTATCACCCATCCCCCCAAAGACTTGCATGTACTGGTTCGCGTTATCAGGGATTGTGGGGTCATACAGACAGAGCTTGGGACGATCGATTTTCAGAAGGGGCAAAGATTCATGGTTAGGAGGGCTGATATTGAACACCTTATTATTCAAGGTTATCTTGAGGAGGTTTGATTGTGCGTTGCAGACTTTTTATGAACAGAAAGGTTTTGACCTTAGCATCAGAAAGGGAACGCGTGGCGGTGTTTACTCCCGATCAGGTTGTTGCCAAACAATCCAACACTTTGCCAAGTGTATGTCTACATACGCGTTTGCGTCAAGTCTCCACATCATGATGCGGCATGGTTTCCACAAACCGAGGTTGTCATCGAGTACATTGATCTCACGAAATAGCTTTTCTTTATCTCCCAAATTTCTGTCTACGCATTTACAACGATCGCCAACCGCAGCTCCTAAGGCTTCTCCATCCTTTGCCGTCCGGCCAACAAACCAACATCATCATCTCTTGTTTTCCGAAGGCCCTAGTCCTCCCATGTTTACGCCAAATAAAGGAGGTTTCGGTGGTTCTGAAGATGTATCCGACCGTGAATGGCAAATCCGGACAGGTCAGTCTGGCATGGTACCACTCGGGAGACACACTGATGCTACCACCAGTTCTCTCTATAATCATCATTCCTTTTCATCGCTTTGTTATTTTGTTGCCATTCAGGCCGCGCCATCTATATCCTTCAGAAAACGCTTCCTGATTTCTTCGACGTTGGCCTTGTGTCAAGCATAGATCCCACACAGACACCGGCTCTCGTTGATTCCAGGGAATTGTGCTCGCCAGAGGTAGAAAACATTTACAGCCCCAAAGTGAGGTTGACGTACACACCTCCTGTTGCCCTTCCCTCGCCATTTCCAAGAACACTTGGCCTCGAAGGTTCGTGTTGCGCTATTATATTATGTTTCGGTCAGTTGATAGGGACTTCCTAGGGCTGCCGCTGTACTTGGCTTCGTCGGTCTTTATCCGGCACACAATGAGAACTCTGTACTCAGATCTTCGCGTTGAGCTACGCAGAGTAACGGTGCTAGGATCGCAGTCCTCGCATCCAGAAAGCGCTGCAGCCGGAACCCATTCGAATCACCAGCGAGAAAAGAGTCTCTTCATTGGCCTGGATGTGTATGGCACAACACGTGTCAGCGGTGGTGTCGGGCAATGGCAGATGTCAGGATCTTATACCGTCTGCACTGATCATTGTTGACCATGATCATGCAGAGACTCGACGTACAGCTTCTCGCCCCTCTCTGGTTTGATACAGACGCATACCATCAATTCCATACATCCAGCTCCACATCAGGCTGCATATGATGCGTTACGAGCGTCACTCAGCAATGTGTTCGGCTTCGGTGGGCCTGGGCCAGGTGATATTCGACCGGGAGAGGTTCAGGCGGTTGATAGCGATAAAGAATGACCTATGCTTGCTTCGCGTATTTTTATTGTGCTCTTTTCTCCTCCTGTAACTCATTACCGAACCGAAAGAGATTGTCTTCATGGATCCCGCGTCCTGTCATCGACAAGCGAAAGCCAGCGGATAGCCTACCCATCGCCATTACTTGCCCATTGCTCATCTCCAGCGTTACGCTAACGTTCCTCCATAGAAGATAAAAGACATGCATCAAGTAGAAGATGAACTATGACGAGGGACTTGCCAGCCAAGTCGGCTCAGCCCCATTATGAAGGTGGAATCCTGGTAACGGGGGAACAAAGTGGCAGAGCCTGAGATACTGATGGGCGGTATTGATCTTGGCTCCGGTGTGAGAACAGATGAGTCTGGTGATCTGACTTTGCTAGGCTGTCTTCAAAAACATCAAACCACATGAAACAGTGCTAGAACACGATGATCACGATTCTAGATAGAATGTAGTGTGTAGATATAATTTTTAGCGCTGTGTTCTACGGCGCTCTTGGATCTGCTTTGATTACCTTAATATTGCTTTAGATCTCGATCCGTTTGATATCGGGATCCGGAAATTGTACAGGGAACCGTTGCCATGTGGTGATACAAGTATAGAAGGCAAGTACATTCAAAATTGAAACCCGTTCTCAACTTGTTCCACGTCTCTTGTCCTCTCACCGTCCCTTCACCGACCTCGTCTCTCTTTGATTGCACACTCTTTTTACCGTCGTTCACGCATTCTGTTCAACGCCATGTTCACCCAGGCAATTGCTGTTATTCTCGCCTTGCCCTTCGTGGCCCAACGTTAGTATTTTATTCTATAATCCACCCGTTCGGTTTGTTCAAGCAATTTTTTTTTGTTCTATTGTGTAGTCGTTTCCGCGGACACCTGTACTCGTTATTACACCGCTCAGCCCAACGATATCTGTGACAGTATCTCGGCAGCCAACAGCGTTTCTACGTACGCCGAATACCATTCCTTGTTGAAGCTCCTTCACTGACATTTTTCTGCCTGCAGCTACCAGCTTGCAGTCGTCAACGTTGGAATCATCGACGAAGATTGTGACAACCTCGTCGTTGGCCAGAGCTACTGCCTTGGATGGCAGGGACAGGACTGCTCGACCACTTATGTAGTCAAGGCAGGCGATGATTGCGACGTGATCGCTACCGCTGCAGGCACCAACGACACCATCCTGTATGAGAATAACCCGCAGATCAACGACGCTTGCTCCAACATATACGTCGGAGAGGTACCTCAATATTTTCCAGTCTCATCGCAATTTCTAAAGCCTTGTTTAGGTGTTGTGCACAGCGAACACTGTCCTAGTCCCTCCTGCCCCCTCCTCTGGCACTGTCCCCGCCACGTCTATCCCTGCAACCGCTACTCCCGCCAACCCCGACGGCGACCTTCCTTGGTGTGACGAGTAGATTAATTTAAATTGACCTCCATCGACCTGCTGCACATGCTGAGTATATGTAGCATGGATCGTTAACGGCGATGGCAGGCCGGTCGTGTCGTCGCTTTGGTCATCCTATTTCCTTCTTCATTTTGAACTTTACATCATCTGTTTCTCACATCCAGAGCTGCCCTGGTATACCCAGCAATAGTAACTTCATCTTTCCACTTATTGTTTTTTTATTACCTTGAATCCTTCGCATGTAGGTAATTCTGGGAATTCCCGTTACATTCAAGGGAATAGATCGCGGTCTTATGGGCTTGCCCTTTGATGACCATTTACGCCGTTGCCTTTGGGGTGATGAGGATCCCACTGTGCCCGAGATTCGCTCGCTTGTAAGTACACGTGAAAAATTATTGAGATTGCCGTCTTCCACGTACTACGCTGAAGTGTCCAACTTAGAATCGAAATATCCTAACAACAGCTGAAGCGATTCATCACCATAATTTCTTTTGATCTAGCATGGGATCGACCACACGGAAGGCAGCATACAAAATCATCGATTTTCACCGTTGCGTTCTTGTTCCGTGTAACCACTTGTGTAACCCCATTCCAGGTCCCTCATATCAGCCTGAATTTAGCCTGAATCTAAAGTTCCGCTCGACGGAGGACCTAGAAGACAGCTCACTATATTGCAATTTGTAAGTGAGGATCCTTCAGTGTGGCAGTTCAAGACTCCAAGCCAAGTCCAGAGTGAGATCATGTGAGATTCGGCCTCGGTTCACACGGTTCAAATTTGACATGATCTCACTCAGACCGCCAGACGACGCTAAGGGGTATGTGCTGGTGGTCAGCTACCAGCAAGTAATGAGGTTTGGAAAAACGTCGCAGCAGTCGCAGCACTCTCGCAGCATTTTCCTAGCGCCCCTCTTGCCGGGACCAGCCTGAGGCGATCCCCAAGGACGACTTAGATTGAAGACTCGACGAAGACGCTCGAAGACACTCTGACAAGACTTGAGGCGAAGAAAGTCCTGAAGTTATTGTCGCTTCTCCATTTTCATTGCGGGAAGGACTGCACGGACGCTATGCCGTCCGGCGTCGAGTGCGCGAAGCATGCCAAGGTCTTTTGGATACCAACGTTACTTCGGCACTCATAAGTAATACTTCATGAGCAATCGAATGTGATGATACTGCGAAATTCTTGTTGAATTTCAGGCAATGATCTCATTCGATTGTTCGAGTCTCGCAGGTCCCAGAAAGTAGAAACAAAAGATCTCCGCGTCAATTGTAAGTCCACGCTTTTTTTATGTGCCAAACTTAAGGTCAATTCAGAGTTCCAGCATCATTCACCGTCACAACCATTTACTGACTGCTCCTTCTCACCGCATCGAGTCCGGCTCATTGCAGCAGTACGCATCCTTGAGATTACGCTGAGCCCGATCATGTGCTGAGTGTCGTCACCCATCCCTTCCTAGACTCCGCGCCCATCATTTGACTGCACGCGTGGACCTAGGCCATTCTGGGACAAGCCTCTCTCCTCCTCCTAAACCCTTCTTTTGATACACGACGGCCTTTCTTCGAGGTCCCCCAATGTCAGTCACCTACTCGTTGTTTGTCGTCCTTCATTAGACCATACAGCAGATGGTTCAGATGCCATACTTCTGTCTGCATTAGTCTTGTCCTCCCCGCAGTGCTTCAACTGTTTTTCCGTCCGCAGGTGTACCCTACCGTTGTCTGCCCCTGTAACAATGTACAATCATGTTAGGTTTCTGTGGCAATCAAAGCAACCGAGGAATTGCGTGGAAGCCAGTCCGTTGTACCAGCCGATAATTTCCCTTTTCTCATCTGCTATAGTGGCACATGCGTCCAGCTCACTTTCAGACACATCGGCTTTGGGTGTGTAATTGGTGTTCCGAAGGAATTGAGACGTTAGAACTAGGTCTGGACAAATCAATATTATGTCGACGCTAAGGTTTCTCGTGTGTTCAAATCAGTGAGGGCACTTAATGTAGCTGACTATTGCACGCCGACTCAGAACGGCATCAGCAAAACCTCTACGAACTTGAATATTTACCTCCACGTGTTGGTTTACAACTGTTACTACAATCGATTGTACAGATGATTAATATTCATATTGTGGATAACTCTTGTGGCATATACAACACTGCGACTCAGTAAGAAGGTACAACTATCTTCGTTCGTTTATGGTCTCTCTAAGACTCTAGGGGAGACTAAACCATTGTGGGAAATCTAGTATCGGAACACTGCCTCGTCCGCAACTTTCATTCTTCTATCCGTCATCTCAGAATAAACGGAATGATTTGCGGACATGATCACTGGTACGGATTCGGAAGCGTGCTCATTCACTGGAGCTGCCAGTGATTGAAGGCTCCGGTGCGAGAGGTGCATAGGGGGAGATTGGGAATTGATGTAAGCCTGCTTGGCGAGGGGAACTGCGGGTGCTGGTGGAAGAGGAGGATAAGCGTTGCATCTCCAGGATGGCTTGCACAGCCATGGACGTTGTAAGACCGCAGTTTCCGATCTTGGTACCGGTGACACCATATCTATAGACCCACCCAACTTCCCAGCTTCCATCTTCGCGTTGCAGAGGCAACAGAGTGCGAAGATCAACGTCGTTGCGCAGTCCAAGGTAGGCACACAGACGGAGGCGCATGGAGAGCGCCAGAGCGTCGCCCTCGGCCCCTATGCGCTCTTGAACACGTTCAATCAGCAGTGGCTTTAAATAGGTTGCCAAATAGACGTCGTTGCTGATCTCAAGAAGTCGACCGAGGAAATAAAGGAAACACTCTGGGGTCACGTAATATCGTGTGCCATCGAGGTAAGCTCTATGGACGAGCACCTCGTGTATCCAGTGAAGGGTGCGGTCAAGCTGGTGACCACGTCCATAAGAATAGAACAATGCGAGTGCATTGACGCACACGACTGGATCAAACCGAGGTCGGCGGTGGTCAAAGTATGTCTGTGACCAAGGTCAGTCAAAACATGGGCAAGGACAGCCGAATCTACGTACCTGGATGATCCCATCATCATCGATGTAATCAAGCATTTCATCCATGATGGAGTGTGCGACGTCCTCAGGGCCGTCTATTACGATCAACCCGAGGGAAGTGGTATCCAAGTCAAAGGGATACTCTTCGGTAGTAAGTAATGGTTTTCCTGATAACAGATAAGCCCACTAAATGATGGTGACCAGAATTATTACGTACCTTGGAAGAAATTCCAAGTGTGAGGTGTGTCAGTCAAATTGACAAGACTCCTGATGTGTCGTTCATTAAATGGGGGAGAAAGAAATGCAATCCTCTTACCTGTCGTGAGTCGCTTCCAATATTAGGAGCTGAGTGAAGTTCTCCCGCAAAAGAATGCCGCTGTCAGTTACAGATTGGAGTTTCTTGGCATTCGATGTCAAGTACTCTCTGCCCCTTTCGACAGGATTTCCGAGTAGGTTATGGAGCGCGCGGATGACTTTACGGTGATCGTCGAAAATGATACCGCGCATTCCTAGCGAACGCGCAGACAGGACATTCTCCATTTTATCGTCCACAAAGATGGTGCGCGAGGGATCAGCCCCTGTGCTCGAAAGCACTGCCTTGTAGAAGCCAAGGTTAGGCTTCCGCTCACCCACCCCAGCAGAGGTGAAGATGTCGTCGAACAACGACCAGTCAACAGGCTTGGTACGAAGAGCTTCGTAGTCAGGCGCAGACATATTTGACATGGCGAACACACGTAGCATTCCGTTCGAGCGTGCTTTGAGGTCTCGAATAACCGAGATGAGGTCATCGTTGGACTGCAACGAATCACGAGCATCTTCGAATGCACTACCAACCTCTGTGGGATCTATAGAGAATTCGCCCCCGACCCTAGCGTAACATTCGGCCTGGGAAATCCTCCCCCTCTCGTAGTCATTCCATGTGGGAGATGACAGAATTTTACGTAGAGTCTTTGGTGGAATAGAGGTTTTGGTCTGCAGGGACCAAGTGAACAAAACGTCTCCGATGTCCAAGATGAGGGAGGTGTAAATCGAGCCTGTAGATGACATCAGAATCAGTTATCTGAGGTGTCGTAGGTGAAAATGAAAAACGGGGCTCAATTGAGAATATGTTCCTCCAACAGATGGCTATTTAACAATTCAACAATGCACTGCCAGGGGATAGTCCAAGACATAAGTGGTAAGTTCAACTCTGTGCCTACCGCATCGAACTCTCAGGGTCATAATCTGAACTTCCGAACGAGACCCACTACTCACTGCCACTGGTAGTGATGCGGAAGTTACAGTTAGTCGAGAAATTTCTCCACAGACATAGGTAGTATTTTCGACAGTTTCCCCGTCGTAGCAGGTCGCGCCAGTCCCCGACTCCGCGTGAAAAACATACATATGATACAAAAAGGTTTGTAGGTCGGGAAAGAAAAGAAAACAACTTTTTGACAGAAACGGGTACGTTTCTACTAACCGACAAAATCCTCCTCCACTTCGAGAGTCGGGGACTTCGGGTGTGGAGGACAGCAACCCAAATTCGAGATCCCGACTCCCACGGAGTGTGGAGGAGGGTTTTTCGGGAAGCAAATACAACCTCTTCAGATGGGCCAACATATGTCATAAGCTATGGCGCGCATAATGGATAGTCACGTGATCCGGGGAAGTATATCGGAACTCCATCGGAATATTAATATCTGTTCCCGATGGAACGTGTTCCAATGAGACGAACCGCAGAACTTCATTATGTTTCAAGTAGCTGTGCATGTCAGAGAGCGGACTGATTGAAGGATCAGAGTAAAATTTAGGATATCAGACAATGAAGCGGACCACTAGGAACCGCTGAATCACTGCTGACTGAGGCGTGATCACGGAGTAACATTGATCGTTTTACCTTAAATCCGATCACAATGGGGTGCCACCAGTACTGCGGGTGATTGGGTCGCAGTTCGATTCTCACTCTGGAAAAGACTGGTAGTGATAGCAATTCTCCAAGACTACGTGAAGAAACGCACCTTCGGAAGGTTATATGCGAAACGGATGTGTTCAGGTGTCCGTATGATTACTTTCATTGATTCTACCCGCGTGTCATTCTCAATTCGCGTCCGCTAACCCTTGTTGGAATTCGAGGATTGTCTCAACGGCGGAAAACCAAGGCCGCTTGCGCCGCCCAGCGCCTGATAAACGCCACCGACCATGATCCGTCGATACCAATGCCAGGCTGCTATACCCCCGGCGTCCACTAAGGGAGCGAAGAAGGACGTCGGGCGTACAGAGAAGCCGTTCAATGAACACGATGTTGTTTTCCTCCCAATGAATTCCAGAGAAAGCCGTTGGCTGCCAACTGTCTTGGGCGCTGCAAATGGCAAGGTACGGCACAAGACTCGACCAATATCACTCGTACTGAACCCTCGTGCAGATAATTCTCAATGCTGTCCTTAGGTTCGACACGTACCTTGTCACGAGCCACGGCGATGTGCAATCGACCGAGTTGGCATTATTGCAACGATATCGTCGCTCCTGCTGATGCTATGGTCTTTTGATTCTCGTAAGCATTCACTCACATATCTTCTCGTATAGCCTTGCAATTGAAAGCTTGACAGATCACACCCTGAATCAAATGTATACCGTGACAGGACCAGGCCTTGCCTCAATAGCAGCCTCAACGGCGGTCGAACTCCTTGTCTCTTCGCTACGGCGTCTTGATGGGTAGGTCTTAGTGTTCTCCTTGTTTCTCACGTCGTCTGCAGGCTTCATGCACCCCCACCCCTCCTCAACCCAATGGCACCGCTCGTGACCAGCCTGGGGTATACTACCACGGATGCTTGAGTGGTGTAGCCAGGCCGCTGGTCGAACTCGGAATGGCGTGGCAGGGCGAAGCGAGGAGTTTGAAATTTAGCAGGTGTCAGTCGTGCCGGTGGTACTCGATCGTATGTAGTACAACTTGTGCGTCTACCGTCGTTCAGACTGTATAACATATTAAGTTTTAACCATGAGTTTCGTACGACCGTTATCGCTCGCTGCTCGAGATGCGATTAAAAATCTCTCGACGGACTTTACGAGTGCCCTTTCAACGACACAACACCAGCAAGTTCTCGAGGCCTTCTCGCAACTCGATCTTATTTCCCAAGGATCACAATGTCCGAAGTTGTTCCAGCTCAGATGCCTCATATCATTACTTTCTGCAAGACACGTTGTACTTCGAGCTGCAACAGGCTCTGGAAAACCCCTTGCTATGATTATCCGTACTGCTTTCTCCCAACAAGATGGGGGTGACATCTTTTGATGACATGGGAAAACATCTTCAGCGGCCTCCATCTCGGCGTCAACCTCGTCAATAACCATCGCAATAGCAAGGGGTCGTAGACTGACACGAAGTTGCTCGCCCAACACATTAAGAAATCACACAAGTGCCTTGCTCCGAAAAAAACCTTCTCTCCAAGTTGCCACGGAGGGTCTTTATGAGATCGAGTGCAATATGAGGTCCATGGCCGTCATCCGCAATCCACGAAATATCTTGAGGACAGCGAGAATTTTTCCTTGATCGTCCAGGCTGGAAGGATTGACCATCCAAGCCAAAAGTTCAGGCTCCATCATGGGTGGGTATAATGCATGAAATGTCATTTGATTGTCCCAGTTAACATTTAGTACTGCTGCTCGATGTGCTATATATGATCATTGAGAGGCATACGAAACTTTGTACGAAACTTGGGGTACCGCACGGGTAACACCGAGGGTCGGAAAGTTGACACCGTACCCTCCACGGGTACGGGTACACACCGACCCGTCAATGTCGCGGTTTATGGAAAACACCGCGGTGTCTCTGAACACCGCGGGTACATTACCAAGAAGAGTGTATTAACAACAATCAAATAAATAGCAGTGACCTGAGCTTCTCTGCAGCAAAGTGTCAGCTCGATAAATTGCTAGAATGAATCACAGGAGCACGAAAGACATGACAGCTATCAGTGTATAGCACTCAGTTGTGATCCTCAAGCTCTCAGAGGAAGGCAACACGGAGAATCATAGCACGGTGTTCGTTCCTGATTTATTAAGTTATACCCGCCCAAACACCGCCAACCCGCGGTGAATGGTCACGGTATGCTCAAGGGTACGACTATCCTACACCGTACCCGTACCCTCCAAACCCGTCAGCATAGAACCGCGGTGTTACCCGTACCCGTGCGTTTCCCTATGTACGATGCGAATGAAGTACTTTGTGTGGTCGACGCTGTCCAAATATGTACAATGACTACTCAAACGGCATCTGCCAAATTTCAAACTCCCCGCTTTGCCTGCCTTGCAAATCACTCCGAGTAGAGCGGTATACTTATTTGCAGCGCCCAAGATCGAAATCTCTTGGCCAAACAAGACGCTCCACTCATGCAACGGACTTTGACGGAGCTATCTCGGCAGGTTACATACATGCTGTTACCACGGAAATACATGGGGAGAATCCAATTGTACTGTCAAGGAAATTCAATGGACAACCTCAGAGCATTACTGCTAGTTCTCCCTCTACTACTTGAACTTCCTCGACCACTCCCAGTCTTACAGCCTGTAACACCAGCAGCAGCATCCAGTGTTGTTGTTGATGCTGATAAAGTCTCGGAATTTCAATGCTTGACAGCTCAGCACCAGGAAAAGCCAAGGCCTGAACAAGGTGGCTACCGTATCACCATTGAGTGGCTTTGAAATCTTCGAGACAGGGAGTGTCTCCGGCGTTTTCGGGTAACAACTATGTTCTAGTCTTGGAATACACTAGATAAATGATGTCATTGTAGTTTCACCTTTTTCGAGCTTTGTGATTCGCGTTTACCTTAAGCTTGTGTCAACGTACGTCAACATACGGCATGTGCAAGTAAAAATTTCACATCCCAACGCTGCTTGCAGGTTACAGGCTCCACACTTGTATGTAAATTTGCCGTTGCAAATACGCTCTAGTTCGACTAGTCTGACTACGTCAAAAAAATATCTCACCATCTCAAATTGATGCATAGTCAGACTGGTTACGAGTCTAACCTCTTGAAAGCGTGTGACGAGCCGGGCCCGGATACCTTGAAACGTTGACAGCACTGGAGAGCGTAGATTAGGAAGAGGAAGACGAGTAGATTCTAACGACGATGGAGGTGATTTTTCTTGTAATTCTACGATTACACAACTATTCCTGTACTGTCCTGTAATCTTTTCCGACGTTCGACGTGGTATACATATTACAATTTACTCTGTAAAGGCGTTTCATTATCATGAGACTGACCCAGATACCACAGCGTCGCATCCTTCAGCTCCTGAATCCACTCCACGATGATCTCATCACTGAAAACGCGCTGATCATAGTAAGCAAAATATTCCAACTGCTGCCGCATAGATGACGTTCCAACATATAGCTCGCCAGGACGCGAATGAAGATGGATGCGCCAGCACTCGACATGGAGTCGCGGTGTTTTAATGTCCTCAAAAGCAGTAGCGGGCGGTGACCACGGTGGATAACCGGCCCGATGAGGGTAAGGGGTGCTGCACAGGGGCGATAGGTGCTGCGCTGGAGGTAGAGGATAGTCCGCGGGGATCATGTCATCCAGCTGGAATCGCGATGCTTAGTTCACTTGAATCTAGATAATATGAAACACTGACAGTATTGCCCAGGGTGGATCCTGTTTGGGTAAGGATCCGGTTCAAAGACTGAACGGGTCTTACACTTCCACGGCCGTCCTCTGGGCGGACGCTCTCTCCCATCTCCAGCCACTTCAAAGCCACTTCCCTTACCAGAACAGCCCGACTACCGGCAGTGCATATATCAACTAACCGCGGGTGCCTGAACACCTTCTGTGCTTGTGCCTTTACATTAGCACACCGGAGAAGAAATCGATTAAAAGACATGAGCGCTGGGAAGTCTGGTGCCCCATTGACAAGTTCCAGCCCGCTCGCGTCCCCCCTAGACATTTCACCAAGAGGCATGAACGGAAACGTGTACCGGAAAACACCGATATTGACACCAACATCGCCCGAGCCGCCCGACTCAAACCAGTCCCTATCTTGATACGGGCGCAAGTTCAACGGCCCGAGTAAATGCATGGGTTGGCGCTTCCTGTATTCCCACTCTTCTTCCGAGATCTGGCCCCTGATGTACCGTCGAGATAGAACCCGTGAGAAGGCTACTTGGCTGAGTGCATAATATGCAGAGTTTATGGTGATGCTATGGCGACGACAATTGGAGAGAATGATTGATGACACTGCTCTCGAAAACATAGAGACGTGGATGCGCGCTTTAGCGGGTGTATGAGGTGTAGATTCCCTGAAGTCTCCAGGAAGGGTGTGGCCACCCTGCCTCGATGCTTTAGCTCTACTATACGATACCACTGAGCAAGTAGAGTGCCGACCTTTATTTTGGAGTTCCGTACTGAAAAAATTGCATGACCTAAAGCCCGCCTCCACCGTCGTTTGACAAGTGGAAGATCCCTGGGATATAAACGACTCTCTGGAGGCTGATACATATACACTCTCTCGCCCAGAGGAATATACGGTGGTTCAATCCGAGATGATAGTGTGTCAAAGAATGTCCTAAGCACTGTGGTCGTAGCCGCTAAATCCGCAACGCAGTGGGCCATCATAAGCACGACGTGAAAATGGGTACTTTCGTCTGTTCGACGCAAAATGTAAGTACGAGTAAGTAAATGAGATGAAAGGCGCCGGGGTCCATCCATAATGTCGTTTATGAAGCATTCAGCTTGGTGAAAGGAATTGACCTCTATGAATGTGACATCATCAGGTCGAAGGTTTATGACAGTTTCTTCACGCAGAATGAAGCGTAGACCAGACCCGTGTTCTTGCACTTCAGCCGCGATGAGGGGAAAGCGTCTTTTGACAGATACCCAAGAACGCATAACATTCGGTTGCGAATGAATGTCTTTGTCATCGGCTTGTGTGATGCGAAGGTGTATGTGTATCACCAAATCTGCGGTGCTGTTGAAAACGGTATCCCAATAGAAGCATGCTTCTATGTTTCCGAGTGGACGAGAGAAAACGCGCCGGCCTGGAGTCGAATCTAGCGTCGCCCATGAAGAGCTCATAACGAAGGTGACGGTGAGTCTGGAGGGAAGTGCGAGGGGAACCCAAAAGTGGGCGACAGCGAGGTAGATGAATACACATACTATATAGGTCACTCCTCTCAAAATATCAATTGAGCTTCGACAGGAATGCCACATACATTAGTGTCGACCCAGACGTTCTGGGAAGCAGAATTGAAAGCAGCACCGCTGGCACTTCAAGAACCCGAGGGAGGTCCGGTTCGAGACAAATGCCAAGTTGATGCCGTCACGCAAGTACCTACAAGTGCTTATGACAGAGAACTGAGGTGGTTTTCGGACCGGAAGAACCCGAGGGAGGTCCCGCCAGCAAAGATAGGCGCTGTCAAAAGGCTGTCAAGGACGAAAAGTCAATAACTTAGTTCTATTAGTGACCCAACTGCAGTGGGAGAGATGATGAGACTCCGTAGCCTCCCCGAGTAGATCATGGACACGCCGATACCCCACAATGCCCAATTAAGTCTACCAGCTTAACGTCAAGCCGCGCACGCCAACGAAGGCTTCCGTCCTTCCTACACAAGCAGGAAAGGTCACCGTCAACGTTCAAGCTTAGGCTCAAACGCAAATGTCGAATCAGCGGAGATAGACGGACGCAGTTGACGAATCAGCATCAACACGGTGAGTTCCCTTTATGGCTCTCATCTACGTTGTAACCTGAGGTTATCAGAAACGATCCCGTCATTTCCCAATTGCTACATCAACGGTGCAGCTCCTTGACGAGTGCAGGGACAGTCTTGAAATTGGGCAACGATTCCGTCCCCGACACCATCGATACGCATGTACAGATTCTGATATCGCAGATAGACGGGAACGCCTGATCCTTGGGCCTATCTGGCAGATCATCCGACGAAGTTTGCTCGCCCCAATAGACATTAAAAACCATCTGAACTGTGCAGGCTATGTGATGATGGCGAAACCACAATCGCTGCTATCACGATCAATAAGTCTACCCTAACCACCATGGATGAATGAAGAGGTTTGTTCCTTTTATACTATGGCTATCAATAGCTTTGGAGATCGATGGACGTTACATTTCAGCTTTTTATGCATGGAGGACATGCAACCTAACTTGGTTGTTGGTGAACTCTTTTCAGTCATTCGTCGATGGTGCTGACTATCCTGCAGGAGGTCATACCATCACATTCTGCTGAAATTTGTCCCTCGTTGCTCGAAAACTTAAACTCCTGAGCCCACGCGCCCGAACTAAATTCTACCGTCCACACATCACGATGCGGAGCTCCAAATAAATACCATAACGAAACTCGAAAAAAACATCACACTGCACGCCAAGGTTGCCAGCACCATGCACCATTCATCCCACGCGCTGGAGAATGACCAACGTCTCGAATATAGAAACCGATGTTTCTGTAGATAGCATCACAAAAGATAGGCTATAGACCTAGCCACATGTTTCCTCCGAGTCCGAATACCCTTTATCAAGGTCGAGCGAATCGATAGCACTCAGTGCAACACAATGCCCATTGATGTGGCCAAGGGCTATTAATGAAGCTGTGACATGCACTCACGAACGTCGCATCGTGGCAAGTACAAGTTTCTGTGACGTCATGTCAATGAGCAACTTGTACCACTAGTACTTACATTGTGATGCTTCGCATTAGCTCAGCTCATATGTCCATAATGATAATGTATACAACTCAATCCCTTGAATCTCAGTGTTGCCCATTCTTCATAACAACTTTTGGCATCCGTGCGTTCGAAGATCCGTCTTCCAATCAAAAGCAGCTGATTAGTCGCACTGATATCGTCGCAGTCGAGTTTTCGGGGTCCAAACGCCACCTGGGACCAGGTACCAGGTTTTACTGCTATTCGCTCGTGAGTTGGAACACCCTCTCACTGAGCAGTGCCTTGATCAGGAGAGCTCAGCTGGCAGGACGAATGGTACGCGTCATTCTTCGAACTAGCGCTCATTAGCTTTTGGACTGCTTCCGACTCATTGTGGCAGGTCGATGTCAGCCAATTGACATCGGACAAGTGCAAGCGACAGGCACCGATAATCAATATCATGGGTCATTACTCTCATCTATGTTGACACGAAATGCACTTCTCGAAGACATATTCGCAGTTGCTGCTCACATTACCACCAGAGCTACGTGATAACGCAATACAGTATCGCCAAGTAAGTGCAATGGTACGGTTTGATTACCCAAAGCGCTAACCGTCCGACAGCTCAAGAAACTCATCAACCAAGTCGTCCAAGAACTCTCTTCTCTTGGTCTCAGTCCGACCATACTCCAACAGTTGCTAGAACAACAGAATCATGCAAGTTTGACCGCCAACTTGATCGAGGAAATACGCACAAATGACATTCCTGACGGTGATGACGACAAGCAACGGCATGCTACTGTAGTCTACGAGTTTACAGGAACGTCCGCTCATCTTGAACCTCGTCTCCGACTATCAGTCAAGCATCCGACAGACGCTGCATCTGGTCACACGATCACACCGATCAACATCCTAGAGGCTCTTCAGCTTCACTCGACCGCCCTAGGATACAATACGGCCCTTTTGAATATCTCCAACTCATCCACGAAGTACGTCCGATGCATTCTGCGACGTGCGCCCATTGATAGCTTAGAAATGAAGCACCCACGATCTCATCATACCATTACGGTCCGATACCGCGTTCTTTCAGCTATTGGTCACCGCACTCGCATCGCTTGCTGCCCACCTCAACACTGTGCATGGCAGTTTCACATCTACGCTACATAGTCTGGCGCATACTATCAGTGCGACAGCACGCCCCGCCTCCTCGACAGCACCTCGTGCTTTTTCGACTTATTCAATGGCCGTCAATAATGCGGCCACGTTACGACCCAGCTCTGGCGGCCGAAATACAGATCTATATTCATGGAGGGAGATATTTCAGATATATCTCGAAGGCGAAATTTTTGAGAGCGTCGGGGAGAGAAGTCGTGGGGAACGCAGTATCGAAGAAACTGAAGCTAGGATACAGCGGTTTGAAGAACGCATGCGGGAGAAGAGAAATATGCTTAAGATGTCTGGAAGCAAGGACGCACTGGATGTTTTTATGCGGATGAACCTTTTCATCTTGGATTGGAAGAGGGTGAGACTGGCTTTTGCTGTTGGTTGGTATCGGTATTCATCATCTGACGTGTAGTTCCAATTCGCGAATGCGGAGGCGACCCGCAAGATTCTGAAGAAGCATACGAAGCGGACCGCGTTGCCACTTCCTTCTTATCTCATTTCCCTCTGGAACGGACCGTTGCCAGCATCTCTACTGCCAGCAGAGTTGGCATTGCTGCCTCAGCCTCCTGTATCTTTGCCTCGACTTCTAGTACAAGCTATCGGCGAAATTTTGCTCCCGGTCGTGCCTCACGTCGACGATTATTCGTGTCTTATCTGTACCAGTCTCGCGTTCAAGCCTATCAGACTTGGCTGTGGCCATTTATTCTGTGTAAGGTGATTGCACGAGCTGACCGTGTCACGACGAAATGACTAACATGGTTCATCGTAGATGTCTAGTAAAGCTTCAAAAGCTTGGTAAAGCGAACTGCCCTATCTGCAGGGCGCCGACCGTGCTAAAGGCCGACCGTAGTGAGTTTTTCATACGCGTTTCTTGTTGTTTTTCAGGCGGCTTACGTTGCACAGCCAATGTTGACTATGCTCTCTTGAACTTTATGGCGGACTGGTTCCCCCTCGAGTCGCGTGCGAAGCTGACTGCTAATGAACGCGAGGCGGCGAAGGAAGAAATTGAGGAGCTTGGTCTTTCTGGCCAAGGGTGTCGAGTGATGTGAGTCAAGAATGGGACAAGAGTTTCGTCTGGACGATCTGTACTTGTGTTTTAGAGGTGGGTGCCTTATCATACGCCATTTATATTAGGCTGGATGGATGAATGTAAGGAACTGAAGGTAAACAAGGTAATACCCTGCCAGGGTCGTTCATATGCAATAATGGAGTCCACTTTCTCATACGCTCGTCTTGGATGGGGAAACGTAGGATCTGCTGGAGCCAGAGAAAAATATAACGTGCAGGAACGACTATCTTCCTTCTATTTGGTATGTCTACGGGAGGCTAATGGATCCAAGAGCTTCAGACTGGTTAATTACTGAGGCGGCCCAGGAACTTGGAGAAGATGTTCCTATATGCGCGGGTCAGTTTATGAGTCTAGCAGACCATTGAGAACACACGCACCTTTGCAAGTTCCTGACCGTCGGATAAAATAGTCAGGCAGGACCGCAGATCATTCAAACACCACTGCCTTTCTAGCCAGGAGAGGAGATGGTGATTCCAGAATGACTTGAATGTGTGGGCAAGCTTCTCGTCCCATCGATTCGGAGCTCGCGAGAGATGGATAGTCCAGTTCTGACATGCATAACTGAGGGCGTCGGAAGTTGATTGACTTTCTGTGTGTGCTTTGTATGCAAAACTTGAAAAGGCCTTCATAGCATTGACGATCTCCATGTCTGGTGGAGAACAACCTCGTGGTAATGCAGAGGTAGAGCTATCATGGTACCTTAACGCGAGGAATGCCGGAAACATCAAGAAATCCGGCAGGGTCTTGACCTGGTCGATCGCTTGAAAAGCTGGCTGCCGAGGCAATTCTGGGGGAATGATGTACTCCTTGATTGCTTCTAATGTATTCGAGAATTCTTCCATTGTCACCGAGACGTTCGTGAAACGCCAGTCCCGCCTGGCCTGTGCCTGTAGCCAGTCCTTCCCGGCCTGTGTCTGCAGCCAGTCACGCCCAGCCTGTGTCTGCAGCTAGTCCTTCCCGGACCTGCCCCGCAGCCAGTCCCGCCCTCCCTGGGTTCGAATCCAGTCATGCCCGGCCAGGGTCCGCAGCCAGTCACGCCCGGCCTGGGTCTGCAGCCAGGATTCGTCCCATATCTGCACGGAGTTTCCCATGCTGAGGATTGGTGGCGAGGATGGCTGGAGTAATGGTGACGAGTATTGCTGGGTGGATGGGTATTGCTGGGTGGATGGGTATTGCTGGGTGGATGGGTATTGCTGGGTGGATGGGGATTGCTGGGTGGATGGGGGTTGCTGGGGAGGTGGCGGTGAGGATAGCCGGGGCACATTCAGGCTCTGCGACCAGCCTTTCCCGTACTCGGTCTGCAACCATTCGTGCCCACCCCCGGCCTGCAGCCATTCTCGCCCGTCCTCGGCCTGCAGCCATTCTCGCCCGTTCCCGACCTGCAGCCATTCTCGCCCGTTCCCGACCTGCAGCCATTCTCGCCCGTCCAGCCATTCTCGCCCGTCCTTGGTCTGGAGCCAGTCTTTTCCCCACTTGGTCATCATCCAGTCCTGCGCCTCCTGGGTCATCAGCCAGTCATTCCCTCCTTCACTTCGCAGCCAGACATGTCCGTCCGCGGTTTCTAGCCAGGCACGTCCGTCCGTGGTTTCTAGCCAGAAGTGTAACTCTGAACTGCGTTTCCCCCGAAGCCATGCAGAGTTATAAGTACTTGCACGGGCTTCGGTGGCTGGACAGCAAATGCCAAAGAGTGTCTTAAATTCTTGGGGTCATGGGGTTGCATAGCTTGGCTCTGCTTCTTCAATTCTGAGAGTGCATCAAGGAGGGCCGTGCGAGCCGAAAGATCTCGCATCATCAAGCGGAAAGAGGAAAGAGCGAGTAGGGAGTGTGGTGATGATATATATTGTACTTGACTGAGACTGCAGTTGGAGCGGTCGGAAACATAGTCACGAACGGATGAGTGATATTCACGGGGAGACTGCTGTTGGTAGGAACATCTATGACAGACCGTAGCTGCACCAGCACTCTCTCGACGTCCGTGCCCTGACTGGGGCCAAGAAGTTTCGATATTTGTGACATCGGTAGAGGGTCTGCAAGTGCAGATATGCCCGCGTGGGGTCGGCACATGTGGAGAGGATACTGTCGTATAACTTGTACACCTCCGTTCCTGGTAGCAGTTTGCTCGTTAGTTCGAGCATGAGCTGAAGTCGATCACGGGGATCATCGTTTCGATCATCAATAAACTTCATCATCGTAGACGCAACGATAAAACGCCTGCCCGCTCGGCTTGCCAGCCGCGCAAGTTGATCCGTCGATGGCTGTGGGAAATCGGGATGGCGACTTTGCAGATCTCTGAAGGAATGCTGCAGGAAGATAACAATGTCATGGTCAACGTCTGCGCCATCTAACGAGAGGGTGACACCAACGCCCTCGCCAGAAGTCTTCACTGGGATCTCGCACACCAGCGGGCACATATCTTTTGTCTGTATAGCTTTACGGATATATTCTTCTGAGCGACTCGTGAGCAGAATATGGGTGACAGGCAGATCAGGGTCACGAAGAGCTTCGCCAAGCAGGGAAAGGAGATCCGCCAACTCGCTTTCTGATGTGCATTCGTTGAAGGATTCAGATGTGCATTCATCAAGGGCATCGATAACGAACGATAAAGGCGGACACTCTCGCAGTCTGGTTTGAAGCTTCCCGCAAAGGTTGGAGAAATAACGCCTCCATTTGGTCGCGAAGTGACTTGTCGGGGTCTAGAAGGGCAGGATTATCCAGGATAGCTCTGTTCACATCCTTCCGGACGCATGGAAAATTAACGGCTAGCTGGTAAGCAAGTGTCGCAAAGAAATAACCAGTCGTGCGGCGGTTCGTGTGCTTGCGCGAGAAAAAGAACGTTCCCGCGAGCCGCTTTTCAATCTTCGTGTCCTCTGTCATCTTCAGACCTCTCATTCTTTCAGCTACGGTGAACGCAACGGCAGACTTTCCGACGCCCGCTGTGCCATGCAGCCAAATGAGTCGACTCTTCTCTTTGTTATCTAATAATCCGTAGATGTGGCCGAGAAGGTCTACCCGGGTCCCTTCTAGACATTTCGAGTGGGGCCGGCGTTCACGGGAGTCGTATTCAGCACCTTTGATAGCGACCTGGGACAACTTCTCCCAAGTTCCTTCAGACATATCCAAGAACTGTTGATGAAGTCAGAGAACGAGAGAGAGTATATGAAATTGACTGCTTAATGATGATAATCGTAACACAGATTATGAGATGGAATGGGATAACTGGGAGAAATACTAGTATGACAGTGCGGTTAGAAATCGTAGGAGCGACGGTTAGCCTGAAACTTACGAGGACGCTGAATTGGATCTTTTGAAGGCGGGTGCTGAAATGGTGAAACGATGTTTCGGCGTAGCAAGTGTGTCCAACGGTGATGAGCAAGGCAGCGAAAATCACACCGTGCCTACTGAGTGTGGAGTGATAGAAATTGCAAAGTGTAGAGGCTGATTGAGAATGGACGTTTAACGGTTTGATTCCAATAGTGTGTAAAGCTCGCGGGATGGTGGTACAATACAGTTGACGATTGGTTGACGGACGACTGGGCGCTCGTCTGCATGCAGGAGGGCAGGAGGCTCAGTGTGACCTTGCCACCGCCAATACAGCCAGTTGGCGCGTGCGTGCTTGACCAGAAATGTAGCCGAGAGATCTACATGGCTTTGTTGCACATTCGAGTAGTACTCAGTCTCCAGTCAGACCATTAGAAGGACACTCTAGTCAGTGCAGGACGTGACACCGCCGTAGAACTTCGTATTGCATCCACAGGCACTGGCTGAAACGAGAGATGTACTGTGCTGTTGAATTGCAATTGATGGCTTGTATATGCTGTTTGATCAGAATGAGCTCGGATGGACGGAATAAACTAAGATGTTCTGCTTTGCTGATAGACCTCATGGATCTCACACGTGGTTATTATATAATGATTATAGAGGGACGCCTGGGTCATCACGCGCATGCGACAAGAAGAGACTGCAATGCCACATTTTATTCACACTCTCCAACAACATCCTCCATTATTCTTCTTGCCAGTTTCGGCGCAATGCATCTAGGAAATCCTGTACGCCGTCACCTTCAAGGAAGCTGGCGAGGTTCGTGAGAGAGAGACCGATTTGATGGTCTGTTACACGATCCTGCGCATACTTGTACGTTCGAATTTTCTCGCTGCGATCAGCGGTGCGTACTAGATTCCGACGAGTAGCTCGGCGGGAGGTGATGTCTTCAGAGAGCTTTACATCCATGAGACAAGCGCGAAGGACTTGGAAAGCACGACGCTTGTTCTGTTCAAATCATATGTCAGATCTACCTCACAGACAAATGTGAGCCTGGTGCTGACTGCGCTCGTCTTGCATAGAAACAGTGATGCCAGTAGGCGTATGTGTGAGACGGACTGCAGATTCTGTTTTGTTGACGTGCTGATGACAATGGTTAAAGTTGATTAGTCTGCTTCAAGTCAAAAAGCCCACCTGTCCACCTGCGCCGCATGCACGCATCACCTCGACCTTCACATCCTCCATTTTGAAGAGTTCGTCATTCCCGTTTATACTCTCGGCATCTTCGCTCAGCGGCAAAACCTAAAAACAGGCGTGTCACCCACTACTCGATAGAATTTGATGGTGACTCACTATCACTGCGACGGTACTCGTGTGAGTTCGCCCACTTGACTCGGTTGCGGGGACGCGCTGCACACGATGTACACCGCTCTCCCACCTTCTTGTTCGATTTGGTAGATGATATTGGAGGTGGAAGGATGAGCCTCTGCGAGGTATGGACGGGTGATGGAAAAGAAACGTTGGTATGGTTTTATTGGACTATGGCAGCGATACACAAGACGGAACATGGAAACAGCCGCATGTGCACTACTCAGTGAAATTCAAAACGTCCCATCTACCAATGCACGTGACCGAATTGCCGATCATTGCAAACTGAAAGCACTTTAAGTACATACTTACTCAATTCTAAGATCTAACCACCAAGTGTTTCTCGAGTCCCCGATCTACACCGCTCGACTTGTAATGGTTTTCAGCGAAGTTGTACACTATGTTACGCAGCCTACAGACTGGCCAGAACCAGTGCGCGGTATCGCTTCCTTGTTGGCACCGTTGCACTGCGCCGACCGGCTAGCCAGCGACGAGCATCTTGCGTCGCCATCGAAGCCCTCAGAGCCACTCGCTGCTCGTGAAGCACCTGCCACACGATCATACACTGCAATGGATTTCCAGGGCTTGATTCATTCAACGGCTGCAGGGTTAAGCGCACTTGCTGAACTTCCTCGCTATGACAGTGGCGAGAGGTCTACTGTTCCCCTTTGGTCTCAACTTCTTAATGCTTTGACAAAATCACTGTCCTCGGAAGTTCTAATTCTGTAAGTCACATATTTGTGACGCATTAAACTGACGTTCGAATTCCTTTCAGCGAAGATGCACCGTTCATCATGCCACGGGCTCAGAACCCAGGAAGTCAGCCGTCAAATATGATTGACGGACATGCGACCCTTCTTGCCGCACATGCTATCCTTTCTACGCCTAGAACTCATTCAGACAGCTCCAGCTCCAGCTCAGGAAGCGAGGAAGACGAGGATCAATCGATGTATTCCGCGAACTCTGACTCTTGCAATGGTTCACTCGACTCACTCGACCTGCCCTTTCAAGCGCACATGCTCCCAGGTCGAGGCAGATGCCTTTCCGCGGTGGTTCCAGTTTTACTAGTCGCCGACGCCCGTAATATCGTGCCCTTGCTTTGCAGTGCTCTTTACCAGAGACACGTGTGGGGGATCCGTCAGCCTGTGGTTGGCCTGTGCTGTTCGAGCACAGGTACGATTGCCACTGCCATCTTCGGGTGGCTTGACTCCTTCCAGCCAGAGGAAGGTCGCATGGCAAGTCCGAAATCAATCCATAATTTCCATGTTGACCTTCCTGAAGCCTGTAGCGCATCTCGCTTTAGCTGCGGATGATAATCTAGATCCCTTGACGGGAGTTTTTGACTTTGCTGACACTAGTTCTGCCATCTGCCTCGCGCAATTCATTTTGGGGTTGCGGAGTCATTTTCAAGATATCAAGGGTGCGACATCGATAGAAGCAGTCGATTCTCTGACTCCGTTGCACTGGAGATCCGATTTACCCGACTTTGAAACTCAGTTTGGTGGACATCTGGAAGAACGAGTGGCGTCCTGGACCCACCACGTACACGTGCATACGAGTTCTAGGTACGGGTTTCTGTTTTTAATGTGAAGCACGAATTTTAATCGGTCTCTAGCGAGCAATCCTCATCTACTCCTCGTACTCCTTCACCGCTCTTAGATCCTGCGCTTGTATCTTATGAGAATATGAGTCCTCAAAACCTTGCTATCATCGTCGAGGAGGAACAGGTAGATGGCGCAAATACCCGGTCAATAACTCGTCGTGTGCCACTCTTATCAATGCATAACTAACTCGTAGCCTCAGTGTCCATCAGCTGCCCAAGGAGACACGTGCGACGGGGGAGAAGATACAGTAAGTCCAGGCCTTGTAATTACCCTGTACGTGATTTCATTTTGCGTGCAGAGGAAGGGCGTCGCGACCACCGTCCTCGAAGAATTTATCGCAGAGGTCTCGTTCGCGCTCATCACGTACACCTAGCCGAATCTCAAACTCAGAGTATGGAGCTTGCTTGGTTGACTACTGTTCAATGACTATTTCCCGCCACCAGATTCGCCGGTTTAAGTGATGCTGGTCTCGTGGATGTTTTAACTATATCCAATTGGCTGTTCGAACGAATGGCTTTTACTGTGGGGCGAATCTCACTCCCCAAGGAACCACAGCACGAGTCCGCCATTAATGAAATGGTTCAAACCTATGATCAAATGACGGCATTTACCTGGTCGGTCCAGGTCCAAACCATAGTGAGTCCGCAGGATTACTTTTACACAAACTCTCAGCACGTCGCGTGCAGCTCTCGGATTCCACGGTCGATAGCTCTGTGTTGGACGTCAGATCAGAACTATTAGCCACAGACACCAATATCATCCGTCAGTCGAGCGCAATCGACATTCCTTTGGAGGATGTCCAGTTTATTTCAGCTCGGCTTTCTGCGCTATTGCACGCCGTAAAAGGCGCTCGCGACCGTGAAGGCGTCGCAAAGCTGCACGGCGCCAATGAGACTGATCGACGTCATGAGTGGGATGCCTTACTCCTTACTTTCTTCCAACCTGTTCCTGGTCAACGAGATGTCCTGTGCGTTGTTTATGTGTCAGACTGTTGTCGTTCTGACCATTCATGTAGGTTAGAGCGAGAATTGAACTTCGCTCGCAACCTTGCTGCTGATGATACGTCCTTTGTGGAACGGGCAGAGTGTCTCACTACAGAATATCTTGCTTTGTGTACCTCACAGCGCCTTTCTTTGCTTGGTACCAAGCAGTCGGACTCGGTCATCGTGCATCAAGCTATTGCGGCGCTGACACAAGCGGCCCAATTTGATGGCGATATCGCCTGTCGTCTCGATGCAGCTGCGAAGATTGCAGCCCACTCACGTACGGAACCGAATAAAGGTCGATGCGACGCTGTTCTTGTTGTCCCATGTTCTGGGGCCACCAGTGAGATGCTCCAAGACATACCTGACAGCAAAGAGCGAGAAGAATTTCTCTCCACTTTCATGCTAATCCGAGGTTCAAAGCCGGAGAAGAATGACACCAATCTGGCCAAGGGTGAACCTTCATCCCAAGTTGAAAAGCTCATTCAAGGGCGCAGTCGCAAGTCCACATCTGATAGCCAACTTCAGGTACCCTCCTCCCACTTATCGGAATCCAAGAGGAAAAAGAATGACCGGAACCTGTTGCAGGATCCATTCGTTGCTCATCCTGATAGCACTCGGCCGACGAACATACTCCCAGAGCGGGAATCCTTTCCCGACCCCAGTAAACAAGATCTCCTCCTCCCGGTGCTGTTGTGTGAGTACAAGAGAAACGACAAATCCACTATCTCCAAAGCAACCAATCAGATGAGGACTTACCTTGTTTCCGCAATTACCTTCCTTTCCGCGCTCGACATCACAAACATGCCTGTCTTTGGACTGGTTGTCAATGGGACACGTGGTGCAGTCACAATGGCGTGGAAGAAGGAGGAGGTACTATCTACTTCTATTCACCATTACTGAGGCAGCTCACCAGTGATGCAGAAAATATACATTATGGAGCGCAATGTGCGACATTACGACATCACGGACCCTCTTCAAGCACTACAATTCGTGTCCGTTCTCCTACGGCTCGCGCGCCACGGCCAGAGGCTTCGGTGCCTATTCGAGGGCAAGCTCCACATGAATATTTCCTCGAAATCATTGAAACCGTGGTCAAAGTTCGCCTAAGGTGACAGTAAAGAGGACGGTGAATCGGCTTGAATCAGAGGCAGTGCATGTGACGGATTTAGAGCAGGTGCGGCGCAGCAAGAATACGGTGAATGAAGGGGCGGTGTAGGGTAAATGGAGATTATGCACGGCAGATAGCGGAATGCGCTAGCCTCACGAACATCCGATTTTTTTTTCATTTACATAGAATGAATGTGTTTCTACTTTCTGATAGTGCGCACTAGCAATCCACCGAATGTTCTACTTAGAATATCATTTGATCGAAACACGGATGCATTGGCCAACCTGGTATAAGTTAGTGCAAACAATGAAACGGTCCGTCGCACTTGTGGAAGATATCATCGACATCTAATTCCATTCAGGAGTTGTTATCTTGTCTTTGAATTCTGATGAACTCTAATTTGAACCCTCAATTCTCCAATGATGACCGCCGTCAGCTCCCAGTCCCTGCTCATAATAGCTCGTGTGCAGTCCGAAATTTACCGGGTCCCGTCTCATCGATCAAAATATCTTCACAATTAGGTGTTTTTTCTTCTCAAGAACAATAAAATAATGACAGAAACATAATGGTGACACGCCACTGGCCTACAATTTCCAGGTGGTTGAAACACATCCTCGAGTAGTCTTGTCAGTTTTGTGAGTCGTGCTGCTGGCACAAGCATTAAATATTAACCGTCCAGCCGTGTCTAATTCAAACGATTCCGCATTGTGACGATCGTGTCAGGACTTGACTGTTTCGGGCCTTCGGACTTGGTCAAGGGCCTGGACTGGTCTGTCACTCGTTATCTGAAACCAAGTATCAATCATATGTTTACTACGAACAATCACAAGCTCCTACTTACAGATAGTATAAAGGGTCGATGTTTAGCTATTTGTAACGTTGGCGTTATTGAATCTACTTGACTTGCATCTGGTTATTCTTGCGCGTCTTATTCATCTCGTTGTGCCATATCCGAAAGCATTTGCTTCTCGTATCTGTCACATATTTTTTAACCTCTAACAAGTTTAACTCTCTACCTTGCCCTTCACTCGGAACACCGGTCTGATCCACCAGTCGTTCTACGTCTAGGCAACTTCTATCCATAACAACATGGCTAATACTACCACCCACGGAATCTCGTATCCCTCGGTACCAGCTGCGTGATACACGTGCACGCAAAGGGACTACCGAGAAGACCATTGAAACGACAATGAAAGAGGTCGTACCTCTACGCGTCAACAGTGAGTCCGCCATCTCTTCACTAGTCTCGTCTCCGGGAGAACCACAGCCTCGAGCTGTATCTCCCGCGTATTCCGCCGGACAGCATGCGCGCTCATATAGCGACGTGCTTATGGCGCGTAATCCCCCGATGCCAGGTGCGCTCGGGGAGACCCCCGCTCGTCCCCTAAACGAGACAGCGGAGACCACGAAGGAGAATCCTGGCGGAAAGATTTCTGTAGACACGACTACTTCTGTTAGAAGAGATAATGAGGAAGCAGAGAAGAAACACTCACTCTGAGACTCCAGAAAGGAGCTGGGTCCGTAAAGGGATCTGAGGACGATGGCGAGGACCAAAGCGGGATCTGGACCACCGTCGAACGTAAGCGCACATGCAGGCGCCAAAGATGTGACCCGAAAGAAAGGGTGAGCATCAGGATCTAACACCAGAACAAGAAGACCTGGTGAGAAAGGCCGAAAATAAGTTAACCCGGGCTGAGAAAGAAAGGATTAAGACTAGATGGAACACACCTAGTCGCCCCGCCTCTGAGGGCAGCGAATCTGAGGAATCCCCCCAGGCGAGGGACCCTCCAGGAGTAAAGGAAAAGCGCCTGACCCTCGCAACTGGGGAGGGGCCGATCTTGACGACGGCGACCTGGACTGGAAGCCCAGCGGGCAGCCCTGAACTCGTATTGTACTGCCAAGTATAAGGATACCCGCAACCAGAACAGGCGGGAAATCCCGGATGAAGCTATGGTCTCCAGAGTGGAGGCCGAGGCTGCAGTAAGAGCTGCAGAAGAATGAGTTCAGAAAACGTTACGAGGCACG